>CAOKZL010004747.1:0-18432 GCA_948472985.1 Iguana delicatissima | reverse complement strand
AATTCTAAAAGCCCCTCCCTAAAATCTGCAAACCTCAAGATTCCATAATTCTAAGTTGCTAGTTCTACTTTACCAATCTACTCATGGTACAATTTCAGTGCTGGTGACTACCTTTATGTCTTGAAGTAGCTTTGTCTCAGGATACCTTGAAGGTATCCTTACATATAATCTACCCATTCCCTAAGATCAGAAGGAAAATATGTTTGAGTAGGATGAGGGCCTTCTCAGTGACTGCAACTGTACGTATAGGTGACAGAACACATTGCTGTTCTCACTCGCTCTTTTGTGACAGCTACTGAAGATCTTTGGTGCCCAGGCTGAGTTGTTGTTCCGTTAGATTTTTGTTGTAGGCAGTAGATCACACTGTTCGGGTTTGTACTGCTGATGATGCTTCCACGGTTGATGGTTTTTTATTATTGTTTTTACAAGGTTGTGATTTTCCAGATCCTTGTTCAGCCATTTATATTTCACCCTCTGAATTAGAAGAACAATATAATATATGTCATTGAAGGAAGGAAGGAACAGATGGTTGCTGAAAGGTTTGCAGTTTCTGTTTTTCCTATAATACATCACTTATATTTAAAGGCTTAGATCCATGGGCTTCCTTCTTTAAAGGAGGCAATTTTCATTTAGTACACCTTCTTATCTCAGACCAGTGCTGTATTATCACAGGTATAATGGAAAAGACAGTCTGTCGGGATGCCCTTCATATTAAGTAATGGAATATGTAGTCCAGCATAAGTAACAGCCTGCTTGTACCAGAGAAGCCTAGGTACCAGAGAGACTGTTAGGTAAACACTTGCTAGGAACGTGCTCATAGGCGCTGCTTGGCTGTCACGGCTTCAATGCTCAGGCAAAGGGGAGGGAACGCTGGGAATCTTAGTGCTGCATTTCTTTTGAAGGGAGTCTTATTAATGATTCTGGAAGGTTACCCTTACTCAAATAAATAATTTATGCACTGTAATTATTTTGTGTGCTATTAGTTTCTTATAAGTTAGTGTGTCTTAGTGGTTTGAGCACTGCACTAGATGAAAGAACAGGGTTGAGTTCCCTACTCAGCCATGGAACTTATTGGCACAGATTATAGGTCTAGCCCCTAGAAACCCTGTGATAGGTTTTTGCTCAGGATTACATAACTTGAGAAACAATCTAAGGACACACAATAACAGAGTGTAAGAGACTGGGCTGTTTTTCTGCCATTCTTCAGCCTGTTAGGAATTTTGATGCCCTGCGAACTCTGCTTCAAAAAATTGGGGCGGCCTTGTAGAGTGGGAAGGTGAATATTAAAAAGAAGATAGGAATCAACAACACCTCCCATATTTTCTGTCAGCCACAGCACCCCGGCTACACCCCGTCCAGGGAATCCGTTTCGCATTCCATCATGTTTCATCTGATGGAAAATCTTAAAAAGCATCAGATACAAACTCATCACATTTCCAAATACGGCACTTCCCTACCCACTGAGGAAATCTACAAGCTTTAGTTCCTTTTACCTGATCCCAGGTACTCCTTCCGTATCTGAACCAATTGCCATAACATTACACTTAGCATTCCGGTTCCAATACCCTTTCCACTGCCTCTGCTTCCTCCACCACCTACTTTCTTGAGAATCCTAGTGCAAACCGAATGCACCAGTTTGTCAAATCAAAAAATCTTTCAATGCAAATATGAGTGGTTCCATAACATCACACATATACATACACTTTTAATACCATTGCACTCAATACACAACACAACGCACAAAGTCCTGCGGCAGGCAGTGTAATAAACAAAATCACTTCATATTGACAGTTCCAGTGTCGTTTTTGTGAAATCTATACTCTACACATCAACACATTTCTGCCATAAATAAACAAACAAATCACATGAGAATCCATGTGAAAGCAAATCCCGTTTCCACTTCACAAGAAATAATTTCATGATGTTTGCTACATAAAAACTTGCATCACAGGACAATTCACTTATCTGAAATTTCTTGTTCAGATTTTTTTGTTTAAACAAATAAGGCCATCAGCATGTCATGCCCAAATATCCATAGCTATCCGGAAACGAAGAAAAATCAACTTGATAATCTTGACATAAAAAGGACGTCCAATATACCTTTCCAGCAAAGGAAATGGACGGGCGAGGGAGGGGGATATACATCATCAGCAATCTCCTCAGCAACAGTGAGATGATAATATCTATCAGTAAGAACATCTCAAATAACTAATCTTAAAGTAATCTAATTGAAGAGTGACCTGGAATTTCTTCCATATGATCATCTACTCTATTCTTAAAAGCTCGCATGAACTACATCACAAATTTTATCACAAACAATTCAATAGCGGCAAAAGCTTTGTCAGGGATAGTTGAGAGAGCAGGAATCTGGTTGTGTTAATGCAATAGATGGAATACCCTTCAAATTGCAACATGAAATATCGCTTCCAAATCTTCATATAGGCCTGCAACTTAAATCTTTCAAACACACCCCCACATACCCATATCCACAGCATTCCATTTCCACAGCACGTTTACCATGTGTGTGTGATTGTGTTATTCATTATATTACTTGTTACTTTTCTTTAGGACCAGCTTCAGGTGGAGGAGCCAAATAGAAGATCCTGTTCACTCATAGAATACATTGTAATAACATAACACTGCATTGAATCCTCATGTACCTATTTTCAAAGCGCAATCATCGTATTCAATACTTCTTATTTGAAATTCTGTCTGTTGAAGTCCTAGTTCACAAAAGAACATAATAGGAGGACGGTAAGGAAGTACATAGACCATTAGTGAGCAGCATCATATACCATCTAGCTCCTGTCATTCTTCATTTCAATTTCTTTAGTTTATACCATTCATTTCTTAATTTCCATTAGTTTTATAGCTGAAATCCATTCATTTCATCTCCTTATCCAACATCAGCATACCACAGGTTCTACTACATTCCCGTATTTGTATTAAATCTGCACCTCTTTCTCTTTCCCACGTATGTATCGAGCCCGCATCACCATCTCCAGACACTACTGCCATTTGAGGAAACATTCCCTTCTGTTTTTGGATCTGCGGCTGCAATCATGCAAATACCTTTAAAGCAAGGGCTCAATATGGACAAGGCACAAACACATCTAAATATCTACGTTTGTCAGAACATACTTCTGATGTAGGCACGACGCTCGAATCACTGCTCCTATTACATACAGCTTCACCAGTAACACCTGTCAGGGATTTGGAAAATTGAGTCCAATTGCCATATTGAAGGAGGCTTTGCAGAGGTCTTACTCTTGAGACTTGTGTATGAGCTGATTGAAGTGATTGGTAGGTTAAAACACACAAAGCTGTAAATGTTACAGCTGGGCTACCACATGAGATTTTCTTAAACGAAGGAGCCATTGACTCTCATAAATTAATACGTGTTTGTTTAAATGACACAAACTACATCTGACTATATTTTTCCCATTGGTGATTTACTTAATGCCATCTAGTATTCAAATGCTTAAGCTGAACCTGTTTAGTAATGTTGAATAGAAGGTGATGAAGAAAGGTGTGGTGTATAAATGATTTGCCTTGCTTTTTCTAATTGAAACTATGAACACATTTAACACTTTTCACTTCTCCTTGTCCACTCTAATTTTATTTATTGTGCCTCTGACACTTTCCATTACCCATCCTGTGGCTCATTATTTTAGCTGAAATGATTTCTAGTGTTGCTGTGTTTTTGCTTAACGTTGAAAATGATAATGTTCCTGTGACACCAAGTAGAAACTTCATGTGCTTTTATATGCACACATTAAAGAGTAGATTATCATTAATTATGTACTACACATTTTCATGGTAACCACCTGAAAGTGACAAAACATTTGCTTTTGTTGATAGATCTGTTAAGTGAGCCCAAGTTAAGCAGCTAGAGGTATGACAGTGCATTGCCTTTTAATTCCTATGAGAAGGTCAGATGCACTCACAGATATTTTCTGGTTCATTCCTTCATTATTTTGCATTATCAGTGTAAGCTGTTAATGAAAGTATTTGAACTCAAACTGGGTTTTCTAATTATCCCAAAGGAGGTATTTATTTGCTAATGAAGGAGAATTTGTGATGGTTAATTGAATTAATGGTTTAATTTGTTTCTGTTAAGTATCAGTGAGATGACTTTTACTTTGACAAGTAGCAGTTGTCATTTGTTATCGTATTCTTTTCAGGAATTTCTTTTCCCAGAAAGTACCTCCGCACCTGATAGTATTGCTACTTTTCATCATACCTATTAGTAGATGTGTGCTAGGGAGAAATTCAACAGATGATATACATTATTGATTACATAAAAAGGGTGCATACAATAGTATTTTCATGGTTTCCAGGGACTGGAAAATTGTTACAGGGGTCTGAAGGTGTAGACTCATACTGAATCTGACCAAGCATGCCATAGCATACATTATTCCAGTCATGTACCTATTCATTTCTTGACTCAGTTCAAGATGTTGGTTTTTATCATTAAATACCTCAGTATGTTAAAAGTTGCCCTTTCTTGTTATAACTTTTCACTCACTCCTTTCAGTGCCTGAACCTTCCTCTGTCTGCCTCCAACTGCTGAAACCGACTAGGAATAGGGTCTTCTTAGCTGTAGAAAAGTCCTTCTAAATGGTCTTCTTAAAGAGGCTTCTCCAAGGCTGAATGCTTTGGACCTCTAACTATAGGAATCCTGTGATCTGAGCAGGTGAAGTACCTAACCACAGAATGGTGGGGTGAGGTATCTTTCTGCTTGGACCAGAACTGGACATTACCTTTAGATGAAAACTTGAAACATTGCCCTTTAGGAAGGCATTTAACTCCCCCCCCCCATTGTTTTGTTGTAGTTGAGGGTGTGTGTGCTTTCCACTGAGCTGCTTTTGATTTAGTTTTTGGTTTTCTCAGTTTGTTTAGTTTTTGACGAGGTTTATGATTTGACATATGATTTATCATATTATCACTGGGTCCTTTTTGTATATATGTATATTTTTAAAAAATCTGCTTTCAACTGCATTTTTGAGAGAAAAAAGCCAGGATATTCAAAATTCGAAGACATATGAGGCAGTGTTAATGGCTGCATATTAGTATTTCTTCTTTTTCAGAATCTATTTACATTAGCAGAATCACACATAGCTGGGTTCTTCTGGATACATAAAATCTAAATCATAAGATTTGTTGTGGTAGGATCTTTTTATGATACATTTAGTCTGACTTGAAAGCAGCTATTCATTGGGAATTTATATTGGAAGTACTGGAATCAGCCATTTGCCATGATTACTTATCATATTGACCTTGTCTCCTTTGAAGATGTTGACATGAGACTTGGCTTTGTGAAAGGCACAGACTGTGTTGGATCCCTTCCCAGCCTGGATAGTTGTCAATAATGTTTCAATGGATTTTTGGTCAAAATGATGATCTTGACCTCTGAAAGGAATTCCACAGGTTTTGAAAAAAGTCGTAGTTCACTCACGTATGTGTTTGGTGGTAGGGGATTTTACCCACATTACAGTGGGAACATAACTAGACAGTTTAAGCCTCGGTACAATACTGACTTTCCTATTTATGCTAAATGGTAGACCAGTTGTTGGTCAACACCAAGTACTCCTGAATGATAATCTTTCCTTGTGCCTTTGTACAATGGCTTCTATCTTGGTTATAAATCAGGGAACGCCTTTGCTAAACCCTGTATTTTTCTTTTTCCCTGAAGACCAAGAAAGGCAATGCCTCTTTGCTGATCTTCCTGGGGACCCTTTTGAGACTTTGAAACCAAGTTATCTCGTTGGGCTACCATACTGAATCCAATCCAAATTATTGATGGGTCTGTGTCAGGAACTTCACTGAGCTTTGTAGATACTCAGCGCTATGTATCTTCAATGAAGAATCCATGAGCAACGTATCTTCACTGAGCATCTAGTGGCTATGATCAAAATGTTGTTAAAATGTAATTCAGAAAACACTGATGAAAGCTGGTGGGGAATGGCTGTAGTCAGGACAAGATAAGCCTGTCCATGATGGATGAGGTCTTTGTCTCACTTGGCCATGTGAAGTTTAATTGTTTCCTGAAGCCTTGGGCTGGGCTCTGCGTAGGGATGTGGTAGAGGGTAGGAAATTTGCGAAACTGGAATATTTTTTTTCTGTGGGTACATACCCAGCCCGTAACCATGCCTCTCTGTGCCCTGGCCATGATGGTCCATATACACGGTGCTAACACCCCATACACCTTACCACCTTCACGATAACCATATATACTCTAATTCTTCATCATTGCTCTGCTGTCTTTCGCATACCAACACCGGGGCACCAGGATTCATCTCTATCACTTTAGAATGAGGGTAATTTACCCTCCTTTTAGATAGTCTCTCAGAGCTGAGAGCTCAGAAAGTTCCAGATGATACTGCCGAGTCCTCCACCCAACCAATGCAATGCTGCCCACGTCAAATTGATCCCGAGGACACCCATCGCACGTTACTGCCACCTGTGGATTTCTCAAGTCGCTTCTCCTATTATCCATATCCATAATACTAGTAGTTGCCAATATCTCTAATTATATTACAAACGCCAAACAAAACACAAGCAAAAAAACCTCCTTTTGTTTCTATTAAAATAATTGGATAACAAATTGCAGTCGCATGCACAGTTAATATAAAAGCAACTTTTGCACAAAATAATTGTCAACTAATATATTTTATTTTAGAATTTATTTGTCCATCAGGGAAAATGTCGAAACATGAGGACATAGAAGATGGCTGATGAGAAGGAGGACTTGGCGGTCCTGCTATGTGAGAAGAGGGTGGGTGAAATCTGAAAATCTGAGGGGTGGTGAAATGAAGGAAAATGGGCCGAGTTAGTAAAGAATGTGTTGGTGGCGAGAGTCTTGAAAATTTCTTTTCTTTTTCCATCTCCACATCATCACAAAACTCATCCCACACCGACAACAAGGAAGTGAAAGTCATTTCCGGCACTTCCCTAGGTTTCGTCTTGCATCTCGCAGGACACCCCCGTTCACACCAGATCCCCAGCAGGCAACGCTCCCTCACAGCAACCACACTCGCTGTCAATAGACAAAAGAATGAAGTGCACATCTGAGAGGAGAAAAGGCTGAAAAACAAAGAGATGGTGTGTGCTATGTAGAGACCATACATTCAGCAATGACAAAGCATGCAGAAGAATAGAGGGAGGTGAAGAAAATAATGGCAAAGGATTTAAATCCAGCAAAATGAAATATATTTAACCTGTTTTCTAATGTGATTGTCTAGACTACTAAGTTGACTGTATCACCTGGCCTTTTATTTTGAATCCCATTTCTAACTACAGAGAATAGGTTTATGAAAATGTTTCCTGTCAAGAAATGCTGCCCAGCCTTTAATAACTTAATGTGCTGTGCAGCACAAGCTGTTCAATTTCCATCACCCCCATTCAACCAATTCTGCATCTTTGGCATACTTGTTAGGTTCTGAATTTCATTCCACTTCCCTTCCTTTCTGTTACATTCACATTATTCTGTCATTTTAATGTAGAACCACCGGAGGCTCTGACATGGAATAACACATGGGAAAAGCACACACGTGAATTAAAAAAAAAAAGCACTATGTGACAATCTTTGGCACTGTACACTGCATTTTTCCAGTGGCTAATGTCATCATCTACGTCACCACTCCATAAAACTACCCACTGCCTAGGTTTTCCAACTTGCAGAACTATGGTGCATTTCACGTCCTGTCCCACTCCCTTCAGTAATTTTATTTTGCTCTTATAGGGGACTGCACTATTACATACGTGCCTGCTCATAAGCAAGGTGCAATGGAGGCAATATCTGTGATTTTCAGCAGAAGGTCATAACCCAGACTTTATATTTTAAATAACTATTACAATGAGAAGAGGGTATAGCGACAAAAGGAATAGTTATAATTTATGCCTGACTTACTGCAGCAGAATATAGTTTATTTATAAACTGCTTATGGCAAACTCTGTATGCCCCTGTTCAATGCGTGTGCTGAACTGTCTCTTCTGTAAATTATTTAAATTACACCTAGCAGTAATTCCTGAGGACTTTCATACTTCATTTTCTCTATTAATATAACAGGGAAAAGCTGCTTTGCAAGGATTGCTCTAAATTCCCAGAGTGTGAGTTCCAAACTCTGTATGTGTTGCATTATGCCTGTCAAAAAACTTGTCTTCTCCTGAAATTTATTACTGAAGTCTCTCCACTAGAACTACTCATTGAAGCCTTACGGAAAGCTCATACATGATTTAAGAAGCTAACAGCACTGAAAGAAATACTAGGTAAAAAAAGGTCCCTGAATTTAAGCTACCTTCACTTATTACTTATGCAAGATTATGCATAATTTAGCACACTGCTGAATATGCAAGGGCAGAATAATTGTTTACCAAAACATTATACTCCAAGTTTGTACCTGTGTTTTAGTGAGATAGTGTGATTTTTCAGTCCTTGCTAATCACATTAGAAAAAGAGGGATTAAATACGTTTTTGATTGTGCTGATAACTGCATGACATTATATATAAACAAAGATCATGTTCAACATCCTCAAAGATGATACTTAGTTCTTTATTCACATTGTGTGGTTGGGTGAGGGGAGGGGTGAAAACATCTTTGGATAAGACCTCTTTGCTGCATTATATCATGATTCATTATAAAAAGCAGATGTTTAAATCTTCTCCATATAGACATTTTGAGTCAATAGATCTCCCTATACACATTGCATGTCTGAGATAAACTTTTGGTATAAACACACATAGAAATGCATGCACACAGATGCATGCACACACACACATATACAGAGGTATCCACTATTCATGGGAAACAAGGGTGGAGTCCCTTCATGCATTGTTTCAAACTTAAAGCATCTGTATCTCAGTAAATTGACCAAAGTATGTTGGGATGGATAACATTCTTCTAAGAACTGACATGTGATCCATCCATGAAAGTCAGCATTTGTATGCAGTGTGGAGACAGATGCACAGCCCCAACCATCTCTTGATGTGGATAAGAATACTAGTCTTCATATGCCATCTGTGTGAGCATTGTTGACTGCATTTCCCCACACATCAACTCTGTGAACAATGCTTTCCTTATGATGAGGAAGATCAGAGCTTCTGTTGATTTTTTTTTTAAAAAAGCATCAATTATCAAAGTCACTCATTGTATTTCAGACAGCTTAAAATAAAGTGAAATCACAGTAAGATCCAGATTTGTTCAAATGAATGGGAAATATTATGACTGACTTCAATGGGATGTGGATTGTCCCTCCTGGAATCTAAGGGGGGGTGAAATTCTGGCAAGATGATGCTTAGGTGCTTCCCACTGCAGTGTAGACAACAAAATTAAAAAAAAAATAACCTGAAACAAATTGCTAGGCAGCTATTTTCTCACATGTGAAATATGTAATGGCAATCTTTCATCAGTTGTATCATCACTGGCATGTTCCTAAGGGCTAATGTGACTCTCAGTGTTTTCTGGGGCACACAGCACATTAGGAAATTCTCCTGTTTCTTTCATTGGAACTTGTGCAAGGGAACTTCCTGATGTCCTATGAAAATTAATCTGAAGGAGAAGGGGGAGACAAAATGGATGGTGAAGACGAAATGTTACTATAAGTTACAGTGCTTTGCAAAAGTATTAGCCCCCACCCCTTTCTTTTTGGGAAAAAAACTTTGTTTTCGAGCTCCTGTTCATAGGTTGGATGGGGACCATTGTCAAGTGTTCCCACAGAGCATCAACTGGATTAAGGTCCAGACTTTGACAGGGCCATTCTAAGACATTGACATTCTTGTTTTTAAACTACACTTAGAGCAATGTTGGCTTTGCAGCACAAATAGGTTGTAATCCTGCATAGCTCAGATGGAGTAGCACTTCCACATGATGAACTATTCTACACTGAGCAATTTATCACTTCCCCAGACCTATCAAAGAGCCACTGAAGTTTCCTACCCATAGACATTCACGCCTGCAGGATGAGGGGTTGCAGAAACATTTTACTGTGTCCTCATAGCCAGACACAAAATGATCACATCAACTGCAGAGGTCTTCTGGGGTCTTCTGAAGGTCTCAGTGACCAAAGCAATCATTTCACATTGAGGGACTGGGGACACAGCCAGATGTTTCTCTGATCCCCCAACTCTCCTACAGGCATGAATGGCTGTGGATTAGAGGTTTCAGCAAGTCTATGGTAGCTCCATGCTGGAAGCTTTGGTCACCAGAGAGGAAGGAAGGGAATACCTGTAGGAATACTTGGTATGCATATCAAGCGGAGTGCAATGTAGCCAGTGCAATGCAAGCTTTTGTAATAAACAGGAGAAAAATACTCGATGCTCTGTAAAGTTAAAAAAAGAAAGAAGAAGGAAAAATTTGCATATATTGTCTCAAGGAAATTCATCTTGGACAGGAAAGGAGATAGTTTAGAATAAGGTTCCCTGGCTTTTGGTAAAAGAGCCCCTAAATAGCTGGCTATCATTAGTGAGTGTAAGCCATCCTGAGTTAGAAGTCTCATGGATGTTCCCCTCCCAGACAAAGGGAGGCAAAGGATTAAACTAACTTTTGGAAGAAAAAAGGGGAAAGGAAATCTCTGCCCGTAGGAAAGACGCAAAAGGCTTGGAAAACATAGATCAAAGAAATAAATAGAGAGGTGAACAAAGGACAGGCATGTTCTTCAGAGGTCTTTTTCACTACTCACTCTATACAAGCATTGATGCCTCTTTGCTCCCAACAATACCATCCACTGTAGTCAGCAAAAAAACATATAGGCAGGTGTTGGGCTAACTTACACAAGTATATGCTATTAATAGAATACTAGCCATTGTATTTTGAGTGAGACCACAGAGCCTTCTCCTACATGTTTGATATGTCTTCTGTGTACCTTTTTACAAACTGCGAAGTGGCTCTGATATGGGTATGTTTCAGTCATGGCTTCCTCCTCATCACCTTCCATAGAGCTCACATAGCAGACTGTCCAGGCCATAGTCATCTCATGGATAGTTCCTCCCATCTCAGAGGTACCCAGCTCCTTCAGTGACTCACATCACCTTCTTGGTTGCTTCTTAGACTAGTACCTGAGTTTGGGTAGATGGCCTTTTGATTGAGCCACATTCCTTTCATTTTGTAATAATAGATTTAACAGTGTTCCAGGGGATGTCCCATAGTTCAGAATATATATTATCAGCCTTGATTGATGCATCTGCACAACTTTATTCCATACTTGTTTTAGATAGTTCTTTTGTCTTCAATGATATAAGTCATTCACATATGCTCATCAGCAAAACTCAGAGCATTCCAGAAGCATTCTATCATCTGAATTGAGCCACACTGCAGGCTGAGGTCAGACTAGAGCTGATTTTTTAGCATGGTGATCTTGTAAGAGGGCTGAACCCTACTAACTAAACACATGTTTGTTTTGTGCTTTATTAACATTTGTGGCACACAATATATATTTTGCATGATCACAGTGTTGTGCAAAATTTGTGTATATTAAGTTCAAATCTATTCTAGTTTGGTGCCATAAACAAGAAAATATGGAAAGTAAGAATAAATAAAATCTTAAGGCATTGCATATTGAAGGAAATGTGACCTGTGGCGAATCAAGCAAAAGGGAAGCCATTTAAAACAGTCTCTGTCACCTACCCACCAGCACATCACCAGAATAGTGGTAGCTTCTCACGAAAAATAATTAATTCAATGGAGATGTATATCAAAATTAATAGTTTTTTTGCACATTAAGTTGAAGAAGATTCTATTAATCTAATTTTTAGAGATGGCAGTTGTCACATAACTGGTTTCTCTACCTTTATCAATATAGGAATTTCTACATTTCAAAAAGAAAGTGACTAATTGTACTACATTCAGCATATTTAAACAATGTGTTCACTCTGATGTTGTAGGATACATTATAATACAGGACCACTCAGCTCACAGTGCAATACAGCCCATGGTTGGGAGGGGAGCTCTGTTGGTGAAAGCTTCTTTGATGTTAATTTGAATATAGAGAAAGTAGAAAAAAGTGTTGGAAGTCTGGTGATGTCAGATGGAGTCTGCTTGAATCTTTGGAGGCGAGAAACTTGTTCCTTGGGCTCTGCTTGTTGAGCTTGCCTCGAGCGAGTGAAGTGTTGGTACCTGGAACTCTTCCTCCTTTGACTTGGTTCTTCATAGACCTTAGTCTTAACCCTTGTCTTGGAGGTATGAACCTAGGCCTTCCAACTAGAATTGAGTCCTAGAGGATGCTTGTTGAGTCACCTGCTATGGTTATTAATGATTTTATAGGGTTTGTTAACAGAAGAATAATGTAAGTATGAACTTTTTGCCCAAGTTTTTCCTCTGAAATATAGTCTTTAGCATGTAAATTTGGTGACAATACCACCATCCAAGTAGTAATCAGGGTTGTCCCTACTTAGCTTTCAAGATCAGATAGAATCTGGTGCTCAACCATGTCTGAAAAAGATTCACCACTACCACCAGTCTGTCCTAATGATTATCAAGGATTTGTATATAGACAGCGCTAGCCCATATGATCAGTTTTGCATGTTTTGGACTACAATATCTTATCCACTGGTCATTTTGGATGTGATGGTGGCAGTTGCAATACAATATGTATAAAGAACACCAGTTTTGGGAAGCCTAGTTTAAAGGCCTGAAAATATATGTTATTCCCTAGTATACCCATGAATATCTTAATCACTCCTTTGTCTAAGGAGATTTTCAACAGAGATTTGTACTGGAGGGAGTGTGTATCCTCATTCCTGCTCATCATTGTTCCATTGTGACTCCATATCCCACTGCACGCAGGTCTCCAGACCAACAAACATCCTCATGGAAGTTCACCCCTCTCCATAGTTGCTTTTCCAAGTAAGAAGCAATTGATGGGTTTATAATGGATGTCCTTGAATGTAATAGGTGACTTGGAATCCAAAGAACCAAAGAATGAAATTCTGCATGGCTAAGAAAGAGCACAGAATCCTTCCCTAAGTCAGCTGATTTTCAATGTAGTTTAACTTGATATTCCATGCAGGTTTGTTTGTTTAGTCAAAATTGCCTGTGGCATGCCCAAGGCTTCAGAGGCACTGTATGAAGCTCTTTGCATTCCAGTTTAAAAGTTTGGAAAGAGATTATTCAGAATATAACTAACTTATACATTGGGAAAGGAAACAAATAGTAGTGCATAACTGTGACAGCAAAACCAGATTTGGCATATAGGCTCTCAAAACAGATAGCCTCTTCTATAAGACTATTAGACCTTATTTGTCTATTAAGAATTATTTTGACAAACATGAGAAAGGGCATAGGGGACATCCACTTCTTCTTGTTTGGAGTAGATGACGAAGGGAGCTGGAGAGAGGAGGAGGTAGATGAAGCACATTAACTCAATGTTTTTCTTTTCTTTTCAATTTTTTTTTTTTCATGAACACCAAATCAGCAGTGATGCTTTTAAGGCAAGGACTAATTTCTCATACGCTGAAGCATAATTTAGTTTCTGACTACAGCTTGAAATCCCCCAGGCAGGGTGGTCACTAGCTGTGGCTGGTGGATTCTAGGAGTTGTAGTCCAAAAAGGTTACTTTCCTAAGTGTTCAAAGTGAAAACGCACATGGCCATCTAAGAGATCATTCATAAGATCAGTAAGTCCTGAGCCTCATATTACCCACTTAAATCACTGATGCCAGGTCAACAGTAATTTGAATAAAAAGTTGTTCATGCCGAGAAAAATGCTCATGGTCTCAAGCCAAACCAAATGGAATCATAGATCATCAGCATTATTTTTAGAATTCGTGCTACCAAAAAAATAATAGTATGAAAGCATTTTTCTATGAAGCTTAAAGGTTGTGTTTTCCATGGGAAATTTTGCTTTGGAAAGAAATTCAAGGAACAGTATTTTAAGGCACATCTGTCCTATTTTATGGAAGACTTTGACTTTGACTACAACACATTGCCAGAATCCCTGCTATTAACATGGAACTTTTATTGCTGTCTTAGCAAAAGTACATGATTTTGCATGGACCGAAACAGCTCGTGCATCGATATATCTAAGACTTCAAGAAACTATATACAATTGTTAAAACTGGAAAACCTTGTGTCTCTCCTATCACAGTTAATCTAGGACTGCTGGTACCCTAGGCATACTTCCTATCACTGTCATCCCTGTAGCCTGATCAGCTGGGTTCTTCTCACTGATGAAACAGTGCAAGTAGGGTGAGCCTCTTGCTCTTTTTGCTCAACAATGGAACCTGTCTGTGAGTTGGAGGGTCTGGTGGGGAGACGTAAGAAAACATATATATTTCTTTAGCTAATTTAAAAAATTTTAAAAATCTAATGTTCTAAGAGAAGCATTATCTCGCTACTGCTTAACCATGCCAAATTTTTAGGTGGTTGGTGATGTATTTTAGTAGTTAGAAGCTCTAGAGAGAGAGCAAGATCCGTTGCTGTTGTTGTTTGTTGCGAACCTGGTGATGATCTAGAACTTAACCATGAGCATGTAAACTTGAGATGAGATGGAATCTGAAAGACTAAAGAGTTGTAAGATTTGTTCCTACACCTAGGAACTAGCTGTAAACATTATTTTGTTTTACCACTTCTATGTCCTATTGAAAATGTAAGGGAATCAGACCGAAGATGGAGAAAACGTGAGTCTTATAGTCGAAAGTCTTATTCTTAGTAATTGTTCTGCTAGTTCCGAAAGCTCTTTATTGAAAGTAATTGCTTTTGAAAAAGCAGCATGAAATCTCCATTAAAGCTTGAAAAATGAGAAAGCACTTAGCTAAATATAGCATCTTACTTGGTTTTTCCTACCTCTGCAAGTCCTAGTCTCCCGAAATTTTCCATATTGGTGTTCCAAATCAGGCTGCGAAAATGGTGGCCATGAGTGATGCCACCTCATTTTGATGTGCTCAACAAGAACAGTGCAACTCCATTGCAGGGACAGGGGCATCACCAGGTTGACCCATCATCCAATACAAAATCAAATTCGACCCACAGGCCGCAACTGCATGGCCCAAATGCATAGTTGTTTTGAATATGTAGAACAATTAACAAAGTGGCTATTCACTCCGAGGGTTTCTAGAGGTCAGCACTTAATGATCTTTTCATGCGTTTAGCTATGGGAAGTATAGCCAGACTAGTCTCTGATTTCTGAGACTGCTTCCACCAGGCACTGGAATGGCTGATGAGGAGGTGGCACAAGCTCTATAGTGAACTGAGGCGTTGGGAGCACCTTGCACAGAGAAGGAAAAGGAATACTAGCTTCTGCAGTGAAGCAAAACAAGCATATGAAGTGTAACTCATGAACATCCATGCTTTTGATGAAACAGGGAAAAATTGATGCTTTTGTGAGATGTTTCTAACTCTAGTTAAGCGGCTCATTGAGAAGCCTAGTATGAGACCAGGAGAGAAATGTGGTTTCCTTGCCATGGCACAATTCTGACTGCAAAGGGCAGTAGGAAAGGGGTAGTCGTGTTTTTTGAAGAAGTTCGATGCCTGTTAAGTATTTTCTCATAACATAAAACAGCAACACACATTATACATGGCCGTGTAGCAGTGGGGTCTCAAGGCACTGCATTGGATTTGGAAGAAGGGGGTTTTCATTTCCACCTTCGCACGGAACCCACTGCCGCATTTACATTTACATGCCACCACCACACAGCCGAAAAACTCATCAAATAGGTTCATCTAATCAAGGCACATAAAAGCAAGCGGCCTTGTATTTCCAACATGAGGAAGGCCATATACTATCTGCTCTATTTTTCACACAGGAAGCTGAACGCACGTGCCGGCAGTATCATTGACTTTAACATTAAAATATCCATGAAAGACATTAGATCTATCCCAGGCATTCTTCACTTTCTGCAAAATTCTGTTCAATTAATGCAAATCTGTTTTGTTTTCTACTCTTTCTGAGTTCAAGGAGAATGCTATTTCAAAACCATAGTCCATCACACTATTTAATTCCAACACAGGCCCAAATCACAGCCAAATTGCTTTGTTCCATTCCCAGTTAAATGCAAAGGAGTTAAATGGAATATTTTCTATTTCTTCAATCTCTTTCGGACATGGCACATAATCTGTTCCACAGTGAAATCATCACAAAACACACATCGCTTGAATCCAGTGTGTGTCCTCATATAAACACAGGTCAAACCGCCTACCGTCACCAACTGCCTCTACTCATCATATATACACCGCAAAACCCTCCACCCCCACATCCACCATTCCATTGTCCACCGGCATTGCAATCATCACAGCAAGCATTTCCATGCCCGTGCAGCCACAAGTGGTATGATCACCTCAACATCCACATCTGTTCGCAGCTGGTTTGGAGATGAGCACCGCTGCATCCATCTCCATGACGTGATAACACAGCCAGATGCTCGCCCCCTCCCAATCCTGCCTCTACATGACCCACAGCCCCGGGATAACAACTCCGCGTCACTTGTAGTCCATAGGAAAGAACAAAAGCGAGCCTCGGTAGCACTCCAGTCAAAAAGGATGTGCACAGGATAATAGATAAACCTAACGCATGCGCATGTCATTACACAACATCAACCATTTGGATTCAAAAGAAGAAATAAGCTTGTTTTTACTATATATGATAGGAACCTGTTAGAATCTGATAGCTGTTGGATACCATCTATAACAATTGGAATTTTAGTCTTTTAATTGTAGTCTATGCATTATATTAAGACACTGAATAGTTGTTTTTCTAGAGTTTTTTTCCATCTGGAAAATGGAAGCTTGTTTCTTATTAAGTACATTTAGGATTGCAATCTATGTAAATGAGATCTCTATGCAAGTATTATACACTGGCAATACAAATTAATAAAGAAATACATCAAGCAGTTGAAATAATTCATCTCTGATTTCATTTTACAGTTTACAGCTGAAATCCTATTCATTGAACCCTGCCACAGCAAACACTAATTACAGCATATGTTGGCTTCAGAAATGCTGCAAATTTGACTGTTGAAAAAATGCCTCCAATGTTTTCTTATTTTTCAAACCAATTCCACAAGCACCTAGTTGTTCTACGGAGAAGGCAGAGCTGCTACCACACATGGTGGTTAAAGAGCATATGAATTAGACTCCATATAAGCAAATTTTCCTGTAAGTAATTTATATTGTATGGTAAACTTGTAGCTAGCTAGAACAGCAAATCAAGACATTAATCACATCTGCAAAATTTAAGACATTGTGCATACAGAAAAAAAAAATTAGGGAAATACGTTTTCTTGTATTGCTTATATAAATATTCCCCATATGGAAGCCAGTCTAATTCTTCTCATTACAGAGGGGATGGAGATGAACGTTAAGCCCATATAACATTTCTTTCAGAATTAGTCGATAGCTCATTTTAGTAGGTGGCACATATTTTCAAACCTGAAATGCTCACATTCAATCAGGTTTGCTGCTGTTCCCCACTCCCAGCTCCCCACACCCCCTACTCCTTGTTGCCTCTTGATAAGTCTTCAGAAGCAGCAGGAAACCAACACTGTGATTCCATAGAAAACTGAGGAGGGCAAGGCAAACAGTACAAGTAGATTTTCCCACAATTACGGCAGCAGACGTTGTGGTAGGAGGAAGCTGGTCAAGCGTCATGGAATTTCTCCCTTGAAAATGATCACGGACATCGCACACTGCACCATAGAACTTGATTCCATTGTCGTCGTCGTCGTTGTTGCAAAATAACATAAATTCCTCATATCCCACTAATCACCTCAGGTTCCCATCCACATCGTCTCCTTCGACATCATTGCGTCATCTCTTCATTTACATCTCGTTGGATTTCTTCATTACCACTTCGAAAATTCCGTTACACCTACCTTCTGCAGGCCCACTGACTCAACCTGCCGCAATAGTAAACGAACTCAGATGAAATCCAATTAATTCCAGTGGTAGTGGATTCTAGTTAGGGAGAAGATTCCAGACTGTAATTTATCATTATTTTGAAGGCATTATATTTGTAGCAAGATTGAGAAGGAGAAGGGCAACAGAGGGAAGAGAAAGAGAAGATCTGGTAGGGTAAAATACAGGTAAAAATGTCTTTTATGAATGTTTGAAGACTTGTGTAGTCTTTGTAGTATAATTATGATAGCAAGCATTCACATACACAAACTCCAAATAGGTTAATAAATAGCCATCTACGGCCGGGTCACCTGCCATATTACTACGTTTCACTGTCATATGTAGTAATAATTACAAATCCCACACCTAGGGGTCCTAGTGAACTTCATGGCTGAGTGGGAAATGCCACCAATGTTTATTTACTTAATGACATGAGGACCACATTGGTTTTCTGCAGAAGAATTGGGTGGCACCATGAACCTCACAAAGATTCTCATGACAAACATGAAATAATCATTAAGCGCATTGCCTTTTTATAAACTTTTTAAATAGATGCGTCTTCTCTTCTACAAAGTAATACCAAATTTAGCCAGTACAGGCAGTAGCAC
>CAOKZL010004746.1:0-18432 GCA_948472985.1 Iguana delicatissima | reverse complement strand
CCCACTGCCACCACAACTACGCCTCCCAGCCACAACATCTCATTCAGCAACTTGGTCTGTGATCCATGGTGTCTGGGTAAGCTGACAGTCTCCTTGTCATTGATCCACCACACAGTGAGCTCACTTTCTCCCATCCCAGGTCCTAAATGGAGATTTTCAGGCCTGCTTTGCCCACCCAGTAGACCATGCTTTGGCCACATATCTGCATCTGCCAGCTGCTGGCACTACCTGGAAACTGAATGACAATATAATTAGTTTTTAACACCCTGGTCTTAAGAGGTTACATATACCTTTTGTTGTCACTCACTTTCACCTCACAATGCCCTGGATGCCTCCTGTAGCTGCCACGCAGCCCCCAATCTGGAAGCCGGGTTCCAAACTCTAGCCTACTTGTGGAAGCTACCAAGGCCCTTGTTGTAACCTTACAAGCAGCCAGGATTTTAAATCAGAGATGAGAGTTCTATTTGAAGGACATATAGTGACAGTACACAGGTTGGGAACAGCATCATTGATGGATGCCCCCTTTGGGTAGGACAGGTGGTAGACAAGGTGGATTCCCCCCAGCATTTTCTTTGGAACTACTCCTAGTGGGTGACACTCACAAGTTTGGGGACCAGAGGTGATGGGAAGTGACCAGGATCCTGGCCTTGGCTGTCTCCTTCCTGATCTTTTCCCTAACAACTCCCTCTAGGCCCTGTACTGGAGATAGTTTTCTCAGAAAATAGTGTTTCCTGGCCCCCTGGAATCCAAAATAGAGAGTCCCTCGAAACCTTTTCTCTAAAACATTGCTGTTTCCCTCTCTGGTTTTTCTTGTAATAATACACACATCCACTGTACATTAATTTGGGCCGCTGTCTTTTTTCCATACTATAGGGCCTTGGCATTGTGCTTCCCATCCTGTTGTTCCCCTCCTCCACCTGCTCCTCTTTCTTTGGCAGACTCCAAAAGGAGTGGCTGTGGCACACTGTAATTGTGGTGAGACTTCAGGGCTGCCTACTAAATACTGTGCCTTGCACCCCAAAATCCCACATCAGACTTTTGTGTGGCACTGTTGCCCTGGCATGGTGGTCCTGCTACTGGGTTTTTGCACTATATGGTTATGGACTTCTCCCCTCTCTCTAGGGACCTGAGGGTTATAAGACTCACCCACAGCTGCGAGTACATCTGGTCCCACCTCATATTCACCACTCTCATCTTGAAGGCCTCATTGTAAGCAGCCAGGATGAGCCAGCGAAGTCCCAACATACCGCCCAATCGATTGTGTCCATAGTGCATCTACATGTATGCCCTCTCCAGGGCTGCTACCTGCTGATAACCCGCAGTGTAAATGGGGCAAAAACCCTCGGACAACCAGTTGCACCAATTTCTCTCTACTTTCATTTCATCCCACTTTATCCTGCTCTCATCCATTTTCTCCCATTCTTTTCTTTCTGCCTCTCTGAGAGCAGCAGAATACACTTACATATTTCCCCTTCACTTTTTCTCTACTGTGGCCTGTGACAGATGCTCACCCTATGATATTAGGCCTCCCCAAGGCTCTGTGAGGAATGCACCCATAGCAACTGATGGGGGGCTGGTGCAAAAGATTTTGGGCTTCCACTGCAGGTCATTGACTGAGCCCCTGTACTTGAGCTGTGAGAAACCTTGCACTATGTTTGGGCCTTTTATACTACCACCACCAATGCCATGCCATCAGCTAGAATCTCTGGTTGTCACCTGGGTTGCCCACACCCCCAGCATGTTTGACCTGGCATCTCTCCTATGGTGCACTGCCACGTTGCAGACTCACCTGCAGGTCTCTGCTTTAGTCATCGCACCCTCCAAGCTCCATCTAAGTCAGCCACCACTTCCTTCTTGTGTTGTTCTAATATTCTATTTGATTTAAATACCTCCCTGCTTGCTGCTCTGTGCAGCTTTCTCTGGCTGCATCCTGCACATCTCCAGATCCTCAAGCTTGGTGAGAGACCCACTCCACCATATCATCCTCATTGTCAGAGGCAGCCACAGGTTGGAGGTGGAGGAGTTTCTTGGCCACATTTACCTTTCATTCATCTCCGTGTCTATGCTCTTATGGTATACCTATATGTGTACCATAAATATGTGTACTATAAATGTGTGTGTGTGTGTGTGTGTGTGTGTGTGTGTGTGTGTGTGTGTTTGAGGGTGTTTGGAGGGGCTCATCTGGCCCCAGTCAACAGCTTGGCAGATAAGAATATGAAGGTGACTTATTCATGAGCCCAGTATAGGCAACACTGTACTGGCAGTGGCTGTTCCTGTTGCTCTTTCTATTCCAGCTTCAACGTATCAGGCAGCTGAATGTGTAATTTTCATAATGCCAGGTGCTGGATACATCCTGTGATCCCCAGCTGTAATAACCCAGCCACAAGGTGACCAAAAGCAATAAGGAACTCCTCTTCAAAAAAAAAAAAAGGAAATAAAGGAAAACCCACACTTTGAACTGGGCAAAAAAGAGGGTCAGGACCTACTGAGATCCGTCACTGCTTGTCACTGTTTCCTCAGCACCTGTACAAGTTATGGAAGGGAGTGCATGAGTGGCCCCTGCCTCTTCCTCCTGCTGCTGCCTCAATGATTGTGCAGCCCAGCAATGCACTCTCAAACAGGAAGCACTTTGTCCAGGTATTTGTTGCTTTCCTGGTGCTCTAAGTCCTGAAAGCCACCCCAGCCCTTCTGCCATCATCCTTTACTGCAGGGGGGGGTGCCAAGCAGGCCACAGGCATGCTGGTTCCTCTCACTACCTGGTCATGACTTGGCTTCCCCAGGCCTCCATGCTGGAAACCTCAAAGTGCTTGCAATACTCAGGGGAGGGGGAGACCACAGCCAGTAAAATTCGTTGCCACTGCCTCATTACTCAGCGTCCAGATTGCCAATAGACAAGGGGGACACCCAAGCAGCCCCACGACACCCACACAGGCCAGCTCCCTTCCCAAATGCCCCATTGCCAGAGCTCTATACCACCCCCTCCTGGGCAAAATGTACATAGGAGATATTAGTAATTTCCAGTTGTGTTTTTAAAAAACAAGAAAATTTCAGTTTTTTAAAAAAAGAAATGGATGCCTCATATCGATTTTGACAAAGTACTATGTTTTTATGCTCTCATTGTCCTGCATCAGATATGTTTTATGGATTTTACTGCCACCAGCAATATATCTGCCTGAGTCAGAATATTACTGATTTTCAGCAACATACAGTGCTATCCTATGCATGTGTACTCAGAAATAGGAACATTGCACTGAAAAAAGGTATACTCACAGATGAAGTGTGTATAGAGTTGCAATCTTAACTGCTAAATCAGTTTCAAAACCAGATTTTCTATTTGGAATCTCTACAGATTCTTTTTCATAATTATTTGAATGGAAGACAATTGGGGAACTGCACCAAATATTATAGTGCATCCCCACCACTAGAAAATCTTTCCTTTTTGGATTTCCAGACAGAAAGGCAACTATGTGTCACCCTGCTTGCTTGGGGGTCCCCTCAGGGGGAATTCCTAAGGCTGTCAAAATCGTCTCTCTTGTGGAAAATTAGCCCTGAGCATGGCTTTAGCAATGCAAAAGGGGCAGGGTAATTAAGGATCTTTAATCCTGATGTTTACGCGGTCAGGCCCAGTGATAATTATACAACCTGTTCAAATTTAAATATTTTATTGGCATAGATGTTAAAATCCATACAATCACTCAGCTGCACTCACTTTGAACAGGAGCAAGACTACAGAAAATTTAGAAAGAGGTGAAAATTAAGGAGAGAGAGACATAAGTGTTTGGGTCAACACCTACCTAAACTCCAGAAGCTTCAGCTGCAGAAAATCATCTCAGCCACACCTTTTACAGTGCAAACTCACCAGCTTCATGGTTTGTGGGATCTGGCAGAACTTCAAAAAAACTGAGAAAAAGGGCCTAGTTATAGAGCTGACCCATGTCCTGGAACACAGGCTGGAGTTTTATGAAAGATGGATTTCACTTTTCCCAGTTCAAAAAGAAAATACTGCCAAATACTCCTTTGGAGTTCTCTGCAAGATCTCTCATCCTGGAATGCATACCTCAAGGCTGTCACACTCCAGGCCTATTGTTTATTTTGTTCCCCAGGAGAGTTATTGTCTCTCCTGAGCACTGCTCTGAAAATCATTTAAGTGGCCTTTGAGCCGTTTGCAAGATTACCCAGGACGCATGACAGAAACAGGCTACTTTTTATCTATCTCCATAGCTCCACTGCCTATGTGTTGTTTGAGCACATCTTATGGCTCACTATGTTTGATATAAAATAATTAGGACCATCAGGATATAGTTTTTAGGTGGGTTAGGGGCTTACAAATGCCCTCACCCAGAAGAATTGTAATAAACCAATAGTTGTGCAAAAAGGCTATTCTATATCCTTGACCTCTTCTCCAGTTTTCTTTTCCAAGTGAGATTCAATATTCTGTGACAACTAAAAATACTGCTAAAGTTTCATTGGCATCTTTTGAGAACAGTTAGTTTAGGTTTTATCTTTAAAGATTTATTTCTTAAAAATGGTAGTTTGATAAATCTCTTGAGACCCTGAAAATTCTGATGTCTCTCTCTTGTTCCTGAATTGCTCCATTTTGGTCCCTCTGCTAGCAGCCATCAGCACCTAAATTCATTACTAGAGAGAATGATAAAACATTTTGCATTTTGTTTCAAAAAGGCTGAGATTATTCTAGATAAAATAGTTATCTTAAAATGTTATCTTATCTTAATATCATTAATACTGGCTACTGAAAAAGTGTATCAGAGTTACTAATTTGTCACTGATGAATCCTACTAAAGAATGCTCAGAACACAGTATGGAGATTGCAGAGTGGCTCCTCCACATTTGCAGGTTTCAATAGATTTTGATCTATTGCAAGTTTCTCCAACCCCTGCCCTTCCTCTATCAAACTGTCTTCTTTTTAGGGAACCTTCCCTCTTGGTGGAAGCCACACAACCCTTTAAAAACCTACCTCTGCTCTTTCTTCTCTTCCACCAGCCCATGTGCCTGGCCAGCTAAGGACAGCTTACAGCCTCATTTCTCAGCACAAGAAACCCTCTCTCAATGCCTACAAACACATCTTTAGAAAGAAATGGGTGAGAGATAGAAAAGACAGGGCCACCATGTCTTCTCTTTCTGCTCCCTCCAACTTGGTTGACCTTGGAGGTCAGGCCCCCCCCACCATGCCTTGATCTCCTTCACACACACACACACACACTTTTTGATATTTGCTGTTTTTCACTTTTGCAGAGGTCCTTATCCCCAGCAAATTGGATAGCCAACTGTACCATATCTATCTCTGTATTTTTTCCACAAAGGCCTTTGCCCTTTGCATACACAGTGGCTATTGTGAGTACAGTGTTCCCTTTCCAAAGCCCTGATCTTGCCAGTACTGTTAGTCCACATCTTTGTTCCTCAGACTGTAGATTAGAGGGTTGAGCATGATGGGGCCCAGGAGAATATGGAGGCCCCACTTGTCCTGGTCCATGGAGTAGCTGGAGCTGGGCCGAGAATACATGAAGAGGAGGGTTCCATGGGAATATCCCAATGGCCATCAGGTGGGAGATGCAGGTGGAAAAGGCTTTGCTCTTGCCTTCAGCAGAACGCATTGAATGATGTAGCCCAAAATGTAAACATAAGAAGTCAGAATCATACCAATGCTGTTGTGAAAACACTCCAACTCAAGGTAAAAGTACATCTTATTGACTGATGTGTTAAGGAGCAGGAAAGTACTAGGAGTGGAGGTTCATCACAGTAAGAAATGATTTGACTGTTTTAGATCTACAGAATGGTAGCTGAAATGTACAGCAAGTGTGTATCAGTGGAATCCACAATGCCTATAAAGTATGCTGTAGCCATTAATGTCTGCAGACCTTCTCTGTCACTGTTGAATAATCCAGTGGATTGCAGATGGCCACACACCCAGCCCACAGCCCATGAGAGCTAACACAAAAGGCACTCCACATCTCACTGTGATGGCCAAAATAAAATAGCTGTATAGCACAGGCGTGGTAGAAAAATTTGTGTTATTTTCTGTAAACAGCTGACCAACATTTTGGGGCAATGGCTCTTAGGAGAGCAGAGGCTCAAATAAAAGAAACATGACCCAGGAAACATGGGGATGCCCTAAGCTGATGTTCAGAGGCAGATTAACACAATCATTCCAAGGCTTCCCATCACAGTCACAACATAAACCAATATATAAAAGAGGAAGATACAGTTTTATTATCTGTCAGCTCCTTGAAGAATGAATCCAGACATCATAGAGTGATTTCCTTTGTCCATTATCTCACAATGGAAGCTGCTGGTTTGAGGAAATTATCTCTGCATCCAAAGTTTGTCTTTCTCCTGACAAGAGAAGGGAAGAAAGACCAGGCTTCTTCAGAGTTTGCCCATATGGCTTTTGTGAGATGTTTCCAACCAAAACAATTCATAACGTAGTTTATTACTGATTTTTGCTTCTTTGCATTTCGTCAATATTCTAATGTAGCATGTATTGATTACTGCAAATAAATTATTATTTATTATAGTAAATTTCATTCTCATGTTATTTAGTGAGTTAAGTATACTGAAAGGGTTGCATATCAGTACATCACACTAAGCACAATACATTACAGATAAGGACCGTCACTCAAAGTCATGAAATGCCCTAGAAGAGTCAGTTCTGTTATATTGTATTGTAATAAGCTATCACATTTGCTGGTTAGATTTTGCCCTATGAATAGTATTGTCTGTGTGTGCTTTTGTGATGGCAGGGCCACCTTCAAGGAATTAAACCCTGGAGTCACAGTTTTAGGATTATGAATCTACAGCTTTGAGAGGATTATCTGTGAAGACCACTGCAAAAGATTACTTTAGGGTCCAAAAACACTGCCCAGTTACTGTAACTTCTTTTTCTGAGTTAGTAAAAACTACCTGGAATAGACCATGCTTATCTTGCGTTCAGAATCTTTAAGTAAATAAGCAGAGTTAAATGTCCTTTGTTGTCTTGGGCTTGCCGTCCCTGATGCCCCGACCATCTCAGTCCCCGGGAATTGTTCTGTGTATGGCAACAATTAAAGTTCCTGTTCTGTTTTAATTGAGAATTACTTGCACTTACATATCTGGGTACTGCCATTTTGATTACGATACCAATGTCAGCTAAGTAGTTTTTTATCAATTTCACATACCAGCTTGGTCACATACAGCTGTTTTGGGAAACCAATGACTACCTCAAGATTGATTAAAATGGTTAAATCTGTTCTATTGTAGCCCATGATGGAGGGAACATGAATCAATAAATATGCATCCTTTGTGACAGAATTCTTCTCCACTAAACATGAAATAAGTACACTGTTATTGGTACACAGAACCAAATACATCCTAAAAGCAACACAGATACGGCACCAAATATATAATCTATCTTGACTATTTTTTTACAAGTGTTGAATGACCATACATCTGCATGCACATGTGCATATGAGTGAATGCTATAATTGTGAGTTCCAAGTTCTGCTTGCAGTTGACTAGCCCAGCAAGCATTATAGCTTTCATAGGGGTGGATTTTATTAGTGAAATTCTACAATCTATGAATCTTACAAGCTGGTAGACTTCAGTAAGTAGGATTTCACTTCCTTCGCCTTAGTTTTCCTCACTCGGGCCATCCAGATCTATGGTCTATAAATACCCATCAGATCCACCCAGAATGACCATTGCATTTTACAATAAACATATCTAGGGCTGCAGATTGGATAGGTATCTCTTTACCACAGGTACTAAGTGTGATGCTCTTGCTACCTCTTCAGCAGTAAGAGAGGAGAAATTTTCAATAAATTACCTCAACTTCCTCATGGAAGGAGAAAATCTTTCTTTGTCCTTGAGCCCTTCCACCTAAATATTTTCCCATCTTACTCTGGGCTAGAAGTCCCGGGCTCTTGCAAACAGGTTCTTGTAGAAGTAAGATAATCTCTAGGACAGCCCACTTCTCAGCACATGGTATGCAGTGATGAAGTGTTCCAGATGCAGAAAGCATTAGGTACGGAGAAAGGTAAACAATCATGAGAGTTTAACAGCAAAGTGGGAAAGGGCAGGGAATGGAATCCTGCTGTTTGTCAGAGTAACAATTGTCCCTATGGTTTCCAGGTCAAAAGACATGGCTCTTTTCCCCAACCTCAAGTAAGAGGGAGGTACTCTATAGGAGTGTTGCTTTGGAAAGAAAAGGGTTTTTTCCTGTGTGTTGATGGCACCTGCTGCTGCTCGGCTTTTCCTCACCAAGTCTTTTCCCACTAAATGGTTGATGCTTCAATAGTGTTTGCTTTTCTCAGCTTGCCTCAGAGATAAATGTCTTTCTTCCTCATCTCTCCTTAGGTGTTTGATTCTTTCCTTTTAAATGTTTGTTCCACTTATCTCTCTTTCTCTCACTTCCTTGCCCCTTCCAAAATTGGTTAAATGTTCTTCCCCTTCCTATCTCTTTCTCTTTCTCTCCTCCATTATACTTTGCCTCATTCATTGTACACTCATCACAGTTTTGTTTTTCTCACCTCCTCCAGATTTTCCTACTAAATGTCATTGTCATCCTCTCCCCTCCCCCTTTCTTTCTTTTCCTTTTCCTCACCCACAACTCCAGGATGCCTTTGTTTATAGTGTGTCAGCACAGAAAACCTCCCATGTCAGTTGGGAGTGAATCTACTCCAGGTTTTATTGCAGATTTTGAAGAAGCTCTCCAAAGTACTGAAACCCATTCTGTAAATAACATTATGACCTCGGACTGGATGAAAAAAACTAGCCAAAACCCGGCAAAGGTATTTGTTTCCCTACTGGTATGGCCCATTTGGCATTGCTCCTTATTTTTTCTTTCTCCCCCATTCCCAAATTTTCCAACTGCTATCATTGATCTCCTTTTGTTCTCTCCATTCTCATTCTCAGTGGTGTGATAGGGGTTTTTTTTTATGGAAATAATTGCAAATGGTTGCTTTAGAACATGCAATAAGGGGACATTTTTTAAGTTGAATCCATTATCAGAACTCACTACCATGTCCTCAGAAGTCTTTAAGTGTTACTAATATCTTTTTAAAGTGATATACCAAGATTTCACACACACACCCCACTGCACACACATACATACATACATGTTTCTTCATAATTTTTTTCTACCGCAATAAGTCTTATGAAAGAGAACTATGGAACAGATGTGCAATGCCATTTTGGTTGGTAAGTGCCAGGAGCCTCCACCTAGAGACTCTCCAGCGCTTGTGAGTGTGGAGTTTATTTTATTCACATTGTTAAAGAAAGAATTCTGCAGATCTCATTTCAAATAGGTATTAATAAGCTGGAACACTGTCCAGGGGAGGGCCACCAAAAATGTGAAAGTTTTTTGCAAGTGTATTGTCCAATGAGGAGCAACTCAGGGATCTGGAAATGTTTAGTCTGCAGAAGAGAGGCTTGAGAGGGAACATGTTAAGCATGTTTAAATATTTGAATAGATTGATGAAGGAAAATTCCACTGCTCCAGAGACTAGGACAAGGAGCAATGGATTTGCACTGTTAGGTGGAAAAGAGATTTCCACCTAAACCTGAAGAAGAACTTCCTGATGACAGAGTGTTGAGCAGTGGGAATATGCTACCTTGAAGTATGGTGTATTCTTCTTCTTTGGAGGTTTTTAAACAGAGGCTACAAGAGGCTATTGTTGGGAGCACTTTGACTGTGTGTTCCTACATGGACAGGGGTTGCAGGAGGCTGTGGTCTCTTCCAACTCTATGATTCTATGATTCTAAGAAGCACTATTCTGTGGGCACTATCACACGACACCACTCTACATTTGCTATAGCTGAAGTGCCCATTAAGTCTACCAATAAAACCATAGACTATAACCAATAACATTATAGTACAGCACACATGGAGGAAATCAGGCCACACTTCTGAAGCATTTTACTAAAATCTAGGCAAAACACTGTACTGTGTCATGCCCTCACTGCAAAGGGCCTTTATAGTGCTGTTATTCTACTTTCCATCTGTTTTTTGAGGATTTGAGTTTACTGAGGCCAAGACCTCTCTTACTAGAATCTAAAAATGTCTCTCCCTTGAAATTATCTGAGGATTCCATGGGATGTTGAAAAATGAATAATAGCACTATAACAGTGTAGTGGAGGAAAGGGCCGTAGATCTCCAGTGCAGAAGAATTTGAGCCCCCCAGGCAGACAGTGGAGAGGAACCAGTTGTATCCACAGATTCAGGACCTCTATATAGCTGCAGAATGGTATTCTCTACAGAAGCAGTTTGGTTCCAGAATCCAAAAAAAGGAGACTGTTCCCCTTCTCAGCACACAAGAATCTGAATCACAATGATGCTGTAATTTGGTTGATGTGCCCAAGTGAAATACTCTGCAAGGAAAGTAGTCCTCTAGTAAATGCAGACTTTCTCAGAATAGTAACAGGCCAGAATGTTGGGAAATGAGTAATTTGCATCCTCACATATAAGCTTCCCTCCTAGCACAAATGGCTGGAAACAATACTGTTCCTGTGTTCTTGTCCTTACCTGTTAGCCCTTGTATCTATAAACCCTGCTGTAACTGATCTTCTAGGTTTGTTTGTTGTATTTGCAAATTTTTCCCAACATGAGGACCAATGTTACCAAAC
The DNA here is from genome assembly GCA_948472985.1 of Iguana delicatissima. Lineage (NCBI taxonomy): Eukaryota > Metazoa > Chordata > Lepidosauria > Squamata > Iguanidae > Iguana > Iguana delicatissima. The sequence continues at coordinate 7,815 of CAOKZL010004746.1, read as the reverse complement.
CTGCCCACAATCATTCTATGATGCCAATACCCTCTGTACAGGGGGAATTACTAGCTCAAAGAGGAGGCTTGCGAGAGGGGGGTAACTTAAGAAGGTGGCTTTCCACCAATGTTTACAAGGCTTGTGCAGGAAAGTACCAGTCAGAGATTCCAAAGTAAACTAAAATGTGTTTTATTGAGGGCAATCACTATATACTGCACACAGTATACATACTGTCAAGGCTTACAGAAGAGCTGACTGAAGGATAAGGGAGGAAAAAATATGTATAGAGGTGAGGGTTTCCCTGAAGGGATTTATAATTACCAGTCCAGTGAAATGTGCACTAGGCAGCAATTTAAACAACAGTTCTCATTCAGGAGCCTGATATTGGATATAGCTACCTATAGATCTTTGAAAGTCTGCACTGGCCATCCTAAATCAGGGATATTTGTACCCAAAAAATAGTGTGGCAGTGGAAGGTATGTGCACTTTCAGATGTGAACTATCATCTGACTATGTTCACAGTGTTTGGATCACAAAGACAGTCACCATGTTGAATAGGTCCGTATTGTGGTGCTATGAGGCAAGTAAGGAAAGGAGTCCAGGTAACTATAAGGATGGCTATCTGTCAATTGGTGTCCTGGTGGGCTTTTCCCAGTTGTGTTCCCTGGAAAGACATTCAGCTTCCGCTCAAGCCAATCATCCACAGGAGGAGCAAATACTATCTGCGTGCAAATTGACCTAATCTCACCTAGAGAGTGTTTAGGTTCACAGCCTTCTTTGACATTTATAGTCAGACTTCTTACTTTATCTAGTTTGACTTCAGTCACCTCTAGGTTTGAATTTGATATTAGTAGCAATTAAAGTGTGTTACCAATTAAATATCATGCCAATGACATACGGTGCCCATTCCAAACCATCCCCAAAGCGGGTCCTTACACCAAGGTGGCTTACACCAAGGTTAAAACAAGATACAGCTAAAAGCCTGTTGATAAAACAAGTGTTTGACTGATATTTTTAAGTTTGGATTTGCTTCCTTTCTGCCTTTTGTTTGCTTGCTCTGCAGCAACTTGTTGTTTAATCGTTTTAGATCTTCTTCCATTGGTTGATGTCATGGGTTTTTGATTTGCTTTGTTTTTACTCTGCCTCATTTTCCTGTTCTGCTCTTGGGAATCCAGTATTTTATATACAGCATGCAGCAGGGTAGCTGTCAGCTCTTTTCTGGACATCCAGAGAAAGAACTCATTACCTCCTCTCAATTTCTGCCTTGAGTTTCTACTGAAGCTATGGTTCTTTTGGATGATAGCAACTGATAGTAATTACTTACTACTGAACATTAAACATCAGAATAGTAATTGTAGAAGCTAGCATTAACAGAATGCCAAGAGGATGCTGTTAGTCTCACAAATTAGCAACCACTTGTTACACTGCAGGTTAGGCCTACCTGGCAATAGCACTTATATCAATTCACAATTTTGGCCTTACCATACCACCCCTCTCCACGTGTTTGTGAGGCTCCCTACAAACAAGAAACTAGGCTCAGCACTTAAACTGCTAATATTCTCAAACAATAAGACATGCCAGAATAGTCACACTGCAGCTTCAGGGTACCTCCCTGGCAGCTACCAGATTATGTATATGCGCGCTACGTACAAGCAGCGGTGCCCTGAGCACAACTTGAGAAAAGGCCTACATTCCACTGTCAAGCATTGCACATTTACGTACTCGGCAGCACACCATTGTTAATTCGGCTTTGATTCCATCATGCTAAATTGTGACCTTTCGAGACATTCGCTCCACTCAAAACTCATTGTTGTCCCAAATAAGGCAAAGCCTGCAGTCACATTTCTCCCTATAAAAACCCACCTCTCGGATTGTTTCTTTAGTTCAGATCCGCCTCAGGACTTTGCTTGGTAACTTCCCTTCACCTCTACAAAGCCAGAGTCACACCGACCCCACACATTGCTTTATTCTTTGAGGTTCAATAACAGGTTTCATATCACCCGCGATTTTAGACCATCCCTCTGAAATTCCCGTCACTCACTCACACCTTTATTTTCCTTAGTTATCTCTGTGTGCTTGTGTTGTCATCCTTGTGTGCATGTATTTAATAAAGATCATTCATTGTTTTCAAATGCAGTCTGCTCCTTAACTTGGCCTGACCCTGTAAACATTGGGTTACAAGATCCTGCTGAAATCAACCCCGCCTCTCGGAACGTTAAAGCAGTGCTCAGAGTGAAATTTCCCACCTATAGTCCAGCACATTTTGGTGTCCCTGATGGACCCCCCAGTAAACAGGCAGCACACTCAAGGAGTTAGGTAGACAATGATGAATGCAATGTGAGGCAACTCAACCACTAATGCAAGAAGTAAGGAGCATCAGGACCGATTAATTTGAGTTCTTTCCTAAATACAAGAACATAGTTGGAAGACCTCTGGGCTAAAGCAGAGAGAAAGAGGGAAGAAACAAAGAGGGTAAGAGAGAGAGCAGCCTCATCTCTTCATAACTGGAAGTTTTCTGAAAATTATTTTGTGGAATATATTTTAGATTGGTAAGACTCCAAAACATCTGAGATTGAACAAACAATTTCAGCCCACTCCAATAAAGCTTCACTACTGGCATTGAATTTTATCTCATCAGTAATGCAAAAAAGAGAAAGAGAGAGAGAGAGTTCTTGCATCCTTCCCCCTTCGGTGCACTGCTTTCCTCAAGACTTTTGTTTTTTGGAGTTTGTTCATTTGCTATCCAAAAGGCATATAACTTATTTGGAGGAGACAACCCCCAACCACATTAATTTACACCATCTGGAAACACTCGAGGTATTTTATAACGTTTTTGCCCTTTTGGATTCTGGAGAGTAGAACAGCACTCCAATTAGCAACATGTTTGTAACAATCCCAGGAGGAGGAGAATAGGATTGTAATCTTTGTATTTAAGGCACATTTTGAAGACATAGGAAATAGGGAGGATTTGGTGTTTTGATTTTTCATCCTTGCAGATAGATATGGTAATTCAACATTGTATTTTCTCTTTCTCTTTAAATTACTTGGCCGCCACCATTTGTGGGAGTGTGTAGAAAACAAGGAATCATGTTACTTACACTGCTGAGGAACCTGCTATGAGAAAGCTTTCGGAAATTAATATATTACAAGGATTTTACAATTACTGTGGCCATTGGACACAGGGGGCACAGTATCCATATTTTCTCAACCTGTACCCCTGTGTGGTATCTGTAATATATGAGGCAGACTCTTGAGGAAACCACAATCACCTGCATAAAGTCTCCTTCAATCTAAAAAGCTTCTCTTGAAGGACTGACTACCAAGGAAGTTGTATTTGGACTTATGTTGAAATTTGACAAAGCCATCCAGGAGGGAGAGGGGATCAGGTTCTACTGCACAGTGATATAGTTCTATATTCACATTCATACCTCATTGTACCTATATTTTATATGATAGGTTTACCTTTCATTAAATTGTAACAGTAACCTTTCACCCTATTTGAAATATAAGGTTATCTTTGAACAAACTCTTACTATTATCTATTATTATTATTATTATTATTATTATTATTATTAACAAAGCTTAATATTGTCAGTGTGAATTAGTTTGAACTGCATTATTTTTAATATTCCTTTAGCCACAAGTCTATGGTATTAATAAGTTGTTAATTAGTTGTAAGCAACAAGTAACTTTCCCATTTAATTCCTTATTTTATGGCTATTATGGTTTTAGTGTTACCACAGTTTTACAATACTTTATGGCTAGATAGCCTTGACAACAAAACAATTTGATACAACTGGTTTTGTTAAAGTGAATGAGTTTTGCTGTTTGAACTTCGACTTTCATCATTCCACTGTGTTCCACTGATTAAAAAGATATGGTTACTACTAGGTCAGAACATTATCCTCAAGGTAATAAGCACTCATGACTTTGGGATGCAAGTTCCAGTTCAATGTGGCATTATATCTCACAACTTCTCACTGTAAAAGAGGGAAGTCAGCCAGGACTAAAAGAGGCAAACAGGAAGAGAAGGAAGATATACTCCCAGTATAGGAAAGATAATAATGAGGCTCTCAATCAAAGGCAAACCTTTCTAGTACTTTTGGCACAACGAGATATGAACAGTTATCTCATAAGCAGCACAAGCAAGGATATGGTTCAGGATATTAATATGTATGTCTAAGCATAGCAGTGAGCAAACTGTATATATCTAGCTTATCAGTATCCACATAGCTATTGTAGAGGACCTTACAGCTTTTTTTGCAAGGTTTACCACCATTAGTATGAATTACTGAGGAGGGAAGGAGAAAATAATGGCTGAATTTCAAGAGCGTAAGGTAAAATATTTTAAAAATAATTGATCACCATGGGAAGCAGAATGCCACCAACAGGGAGTAAACTTATGGGCAACACAATCACTGAGCTTGAGAGCAAAATGAGGTAGAAAAGATTAAGAAGACCGAGATTCATGATTTCTTTTGTTTTGTTAAGAGCCCAACACAATTGTTAAGTTCTATAAAGGCAAATATAGAAATAAATATGTTCAATGATTATGGAAGGGATTTTGCAGGCAGCTCCTCCAAAGGACAACCAAAGTGATTAACCAAATAGACACAGGAACAATCTGGTTCTGCTCTTGGATTTCTTTGCCTGTCTTCACTGACTGCTCCTTCATCTTTAGCTATGAGACTTGCTACTGGTTCTTGCCTGCTGTAGTAACAAGATACTTTGTAACATCTCATCTTCCTACATTGGAATTATCCAGATATTGGTAGAAACCTGTGCTACCAGGCCATACATCCCTACACTGTGCATATCGTTTAATTTGATAAAATATTATTTAATTAGAAATATATTAATTGGCTTTAATATAAAATGTACCTATGATACTGAAGTAACCATGCTAGTAAGAGGAAGAAGTTGGCTGAACATGTGCTCTACAAATTAATCAGAACCTCTGTAGCCAGGTCATAGTAAGGAAATCACCTAGAAAACTCCAGAGACAATAGGCCTGCCTAATCTTAATGACTATGCCTGTTGGGGACAGTACTGGGACATTCCCACTAAGCCACTGATTCTGCATCTCCTTTTCCTCTGACCAAACAACCTTTCCTTTGTCCTAGACTGCCACAGGCACCAAGTTATTAAGTCAGCCATTAGCCATTTATCACCTAACACTATTAGCCTATTTGAGGACCTCACTGGCCACCCTGCAAGTTCGGATTGCTTTAATCGACCCACAAAGCTGTTTAGATTCTGGACCTCCAATCAGCATATAAAAAACCCCTGGTTTTGGCCAGCTAATTGACATATATCTTTATTAACTGCAGCCCACCACTCTGCTACTTTGATTCCCGATTGTGTACCATCCTTAGATAAAATCTGAGCACACATCGCTGTTTCTTCACTGCTTTTCGAGTATGTATAAACATGACCATTGCACCCTGAATTCTCTCACCACTCAGTTTCTTTTCCTCTTTTCCTTTTGGTTAGCCTTGTGCGAGTGCATGACTGTTTGGATCTTGTGTGTGTGATTAAATTCCTAATAAAATATAATTTAGTTTATTTTTGGATCACTGGTTAGTTCTTCCCTGCAGAGTACTGGTAAACATTGATGTCAAAGATCTTGTTAGAGGCTCGTCACAGGCCTTCTATATTTGAGTGAAGATTGTATGCCTTCGGGTGGAGGTACTGGCATTGTGACTGGGACCCCTGAGCTACCTACTAGGATCACACCTGAACCAAAGAATACCAAAGGAAAATTCTGCAGTCATTCTGGTAACAAATGCTTGGAAATATTTTCCTGTTTGAACATTTATATGTAAGTCTTACTGGAACAAATATTCTGCAAGAATAGCCATCTTTTAAGGATTTTTTAAATGATGCTATGACAAATTTGCTGTTCCTTTGAAAATGTGATATAGCATCAGGGTACTTGGTAGGACAGCCTTGAGAATAAATTTAATTGCTTTTTTTAAAGTGTACACAGCAAAGAATCAGGAGACTGGATTACAAGGGCACTCCAGAAATGAAGCACTGTGCTACTCTTGCCACCCCATGGTATCCTTCCCCCAGAAAGGGGTCCCTATGTAGTCTACAATCCTTTCCACTGCCTTTGTGGTTGGGGTTGATGGGGATCTAGCTGAACCAAACTACCACATCCATGCATGTGTCAACTCCTACCATCCACAAGACATCCTCCCCACCCAGTACACACCTATTTACAGCTCTCCAGTGTGCATCTGGAAACTTTTTGCTGGGCTTTCCCACTGTCTTTCCTACTACCAGCAATGTGCCACACTAGTCATGAAAAAACACACTATGCTTAACCATAAGGCTTTCCAATCAGCTGCAAAAATGAAAAGCAACTATAGGGATGTATATACACATTTATTGCAGAGATCTGTTAAAAACTATTGTGAAAACATGATGATATGACTATGATGACTATGATAACAAGAACAAGAAAAATATCATTATAACATTCATAGTAAAAATAATATAAGTAAAAACAATAAAATATTGATAAATTAGAATTATTTTCAATAAGTTATTTAAAAAAAAACCCTTCCCCACACTGCCTGCAGCTACCTATCTGGTTGGCGGAAACCACATAGCACCACCACTATCACGGCAGGACCTTGGGTGACTGCGCTCCGTGTTTTTTGCATCATCACACCACACAGGTTTATCAGCTCCATTGACAATCCCATAAGGGAGGTCTCTATGGAATCTGGTTGAACATCTGTAAAAATAAAATGAGTAGGAACAGGGAGTCAGTGAATTGGGACTATACTATTCAAAATCCTGCCCTAGGTTGCGGGCAATACAGAGTTCATCTTTGACCATTCTCAGCCCCCACAATGCCTCCTGTTCTGTTTTGCATCCCTTGCGCTGTGGAGGGACTCAGTCATTGGACACAGCTGCACTGGCCTTCCCTCAGTCACAAACTTCCCACTCATTTGCTTTCTACAGATCCTGTGGAATGAGAATGGTGAGATGACATGGTGAAAGGAGCAACAAGACATGCTTGCATTTCACAGGAGCCAGCCAGTCCTCGCTCAGAATGGAGACCTTCCCTTGAACATCTTGTAATGGGTAGAACTGCTTGGTTTGCTGTACGACCTGGCACAGGCAGCTGTTAACCCTGACATGTCCAGGAGAACCTTCTGCTTTTCTGTTCTTTTTCAGAGGTGCAGACAAAGGAGACCAGCCCTCCAGCACCTTATCTTCTAGATTGCCTCACCTCTCTAGGCCAGACAGGGGAGGCAAGGGACTTGTTTGGATGCATGGGTGAGGCCATAGCTATTGCCATGATGGAACAAATAAGAGAAGAAAATGTTTCCACCAGGGAACAGGACAAGATCAGCAGGAAACTATGCCGGGAGGGAGGAGATCCAGACATGGGGGGAGAAGCCCAAGTGAGGGGGAACCAAATGTTCAGAAGAGCTGGAGTGGACAACCTCAAGGAGTGAGGCAGCTTCCAGCATAGAGGAGGGCTAGGTGTTGGCACCTCTGTGCGTTAACACCAGGGTACAACCTCAATGGTGGACTCCCCTGGGGAACTAATGCCCAGCAGCACAGCACTATCTGCATCCCAGTCTGCCTCCACATCCATCACAACAGCCAGCACTGCAGAGTCTCTGTTCCAGTGGAGCCTCTGTCTGCGGAGGGAAGTTTTCTAGGAAGGGCACAAAACAGGGAGCATTCTGTGCATCCAAAGGAAGCCATTTCAAATAAAAAAGATTAAGTCTGAAACTGGAAGGAACATATAGGCATACATACTTTTCATAGAATGCTCACCTCATCTTTTCCTTGCCCTGAGTGAAGCCA
>CAOKZL010004745.1:0-18194 GCA_948472985.1 Iguana delicatissima | reverse complement strand
GCAGATTCATTACTGTGCTGACATGGGGGTCACCAGTACCCCCGTTTGGAGCAATCATACACTTGAGGGGGTGGAGGTGCTGGAAGATGTGTAATTTAGTACAAGGTGGACCTTACCAGACAAAATGATGGGCTCTACTTCGTCATATTCCCTTAATCCCCAAAAGGAACATTTTGTGCCAAGTCCTGCAGGTAGAACAGAACAGAGTTTCTGGTTCCAATCTTTGTCTTCAAGAGTTGCAAAGCCATTTGAACCCTGGGACTTTCCCAAAGGGGCCCCACCCCTCCCACACAAAATGCTCAGCCAAATTTTTTGACAACAGTTCTCACACACAAAATTTTCCCTTTTTCCCCATTCTTTTAGCTCCCACCTTTTTAAATTTTAGCTGAAAATTTACCAAAAAGAAAATAATTGCCTCCTAGGTTTTCCTTTTTCCCCAGAATAAGTGTGCCCCATTTTCTGCAAGAAAAAAGAAAAGGGAACAATTTAGAGAACACTCTTCCTTTCCCCTCCCTGCCCCTAACATATCCAAAAAATAAGTCCATCTCACTACCCTTTAGGGATCCAAATGGCTCAACAGGGCCCCATGACCCACACAACATACCATAACACAGGGCCCCCTTTTAAAAACCTCCCACACTGGCCAAGCTAGCTGGAGTTGAAAGCAGTAATAATCCAAAGGACGGGGCAGGTTAGAGAAGACTGAGCTACAGTAAATTAATAAAGGGCAAAGTTATGTCAAACACTGAAGTCAAATCACACCTGGTTTCAATGCGGGAAAACGGGACAAAACATTTAAAAATGCAGCCAAACATTCGGGTTCCATTTATTTGGCGGGAAGGCCATCAGTCTGTTCTTTATTTTATTTTCCCACCTTTTTCCAAATATTTCCTACTTTAAGGAGATGGAATGTAACTTTATACTCGTGGAGTCAGGTAAGAATTGTGTACAGTCAGCTGTGAAAATGGAAGGTACAAAGAAATGTGAACTGCAGGACTGCAATGCACAAGGGGCACTTCCAAGGACCACTTGTGTGATGAAGTGTCGTGCACAACTCTGCTTCTGCAACCTTCAACTAAACATTGATTTCTGTGTTGCAAAAGGGCCCCAGCTGCGGGGAAAAATTAAGGAAAGGGCATTGGTCCACTTTACCCCGGGTGTATGTCTTTTTTTGGACATTGTGGAGGTTGAATAGGTTGATATTCCCCTTTTCCAAAAAACCCAAAATGCTCCAAAATCCAAAACTTTTGAAAAATGGAACCAGGACCTTTTTCCCGTAGGGAAAAAGAGGGGATTACAGAGGGTCCCTTGGGATGAGGCCCGTCCTAAAATCAGCCTCCTTTAAATTTCCCCCATGTTCCCATGGGGAAAACGGCAAGAGAAGAACTGACAAAAAGAAACCCATGGGAAAGAATGGTATATAATTTTTGTTATGTATACACAAATATTTCAAAACTGCAATCTGAAACAATTTTTTCCAACCATCTCAGATAAGGATGCTGAAGCTATATTCTCTTACCCCCGGAATGGCAAAACCCCGCTGCACTGCAATGAAAGAGAAGCATCGGGATCTAGTCCCTTAGAATGTAGAATGACTACACTGTCAGATGAATCATCTGGTGGACACCAGTGGATCTCAGAAGGTGATGTCCTGCATCTGCAACTCTTGGTGAAGTCACAGGACATCACCCGTATGCTCTGTTCAGGCTCAGTACAAGGGCTATTACTGATGACGTCTTTGGGGATAATGATCCGTTCTGTTGACTGCTCTCTTAAAGGTGACTCCAGAGAAGAGATAAGAGGAGGGATTGGGGAACATTGGGCTGAAAGCAACAAGGTGACACAAGACATGGAGAGAAATGTATATGCTTAGCTATAACCCCACCCCTTAGCACAATTATGGGAGAAGGGAGTTCTGGCTTGGCAACAGCACATGTAAAAGATCTAGGTGTCTAGGACCTTCCAGATGAGGGGAAAGTCTCTGGAGTCTCAAGAGTTTCCAGTTCTTTTTGTTTGAGTTGTACCTGCTTATTCATGAGTTGCATCCAGCCTTTTTCTTGGAATATGCCAGGTTTCTGTCTCTCCCCCTCCCTTGTGTCCTTCCCCCTCTGCCTGATCACATTTCACATCCAGCCTCATGCAACATTTGAGAAACTGATTTTCACCAGTTTACATGGGGCCTTTAAAGTGATTATTCAGGAATTGGAGTCAATGTTCTAAAGTGCTTTAGCACTACACTGGTTAAACATTAGGATCATTTTATTTTAGTGCTGACATTCCTCCTTCTCTGCTTAATCTCTGTTGAATCTGTGTCCTGCAAACAGAAAGTTAATTTACTGGCAGCAACCATCGTTACTGCTTCTGAGATAGTACAAACACACAGGCAAGTAGAGATACATTTGATTTCTGAAAGTACCAGGTTAGTTTAAACTGGCTTGTGGCGTGGAATTCTAAGTCCTAAATAATGCTGGGAACTCCCAAGAAATACTTCAGGATGAAGAAACTGTCCACCTAGCTCTCAAAATAAAATGAGTTTGCATTAGTTCTTGGAAGAGAGACTGCCGACAAATACCAGGTGCTGTAGGCTACATTTCAGAGGAAGAAAACTCTCTCTTGAGTATTCCTTGCCTAAGGAAAAAAAAACCTATGTAATTCATGGGGTCATCATAAGTCAACAGGTGACTTGAAAGCACATATACACAGAGGGACTTCCAGGGATTTTTTTAAAATCTTACTTGGAGAAGCTCTTGATTACAGGCATAAAGAGTGCAACACAATGCAGCAGCTAAAAAAGCTGATGTAGTTTTCAGTGATATTTGCACAGTGCCATGATAATGATATGTAGTCATTCCACTCTTATTATTTACTGCTTGCTTAGGCCGCATAGGTAGTGATATGTCCAGTACTGGACACCACATTTTGAGAAAGATCTTGACAAATCAGAGCACGTCAAGAGTGTTGTACAGTCTACCTCATGTGTGTTCTTTCAGTCTCATCAAAATACCCAACGCTTCTCACTGTGATTGTTCCTTGGATCCAGACATTCTCATATGTTCTATACTTGATCTTCTCTTGTGCCAAAATCTGAATGGAATGTTTGTGGTTGCTTTGGTTGGTAGTCTCCTGTTCTGCAAGTATGTAGCTGCTGCATCACTGCCTCTCCCTGGTGTTGGATGGATAGCTTAGAGCCCAGTGACATGCATCTTCCCATTTCCATTTGTCCCTTCTCTGCAGCTTGATTTTCTTCAGATATATAGGGATTTGTAATAGCAGTAACATTTCTATACCACTTATCTGTGCGAAGCACTCCCTGAGTGGTTTACAATGTTGTAAGCTAATTGCCCCAGAGCTGGGTACTCATTTACTGATCTACGGAAGGATGGAAGTTGAGTCAACCTGGAGCTGCAGGATCGAATTCACAACATTGTGGCTGCAGTACCAACATTTAAGCACTGTGCCACCAGGGCTCCTTTGTGTGCCTCTTTGCTTCTAACACTCCATCTCAGCAGCACTTGTATAATTCTATAAGCTTCTGTCTCAAGAACTGGAAATGGTCTCTAGGAAGTGGCTTGATGAGAATGTCTGCAGTTAGCTCTTTTGATGGACAGGTTCCTATACAGCGAAGGTCTGTTTGTATGACGAGAGATCTGAGGAGCAGGTCCAGTGAGAAATCGCTGAAAGAGCTGAATATGTTTAGTCTGGAGAAAAGATTAAAGGGAGACATAATAACCAATAACTTCAGATACCTGACATGTTGTCATAAAAAAGATGGGGAGCAGAGTGGTTCCCTTGTGTAGAACTGGGAACCAATAGGTGGAACAGATTTCAGCAAAACATTAGGAGAAACTTCTTAAACTTTACCAACTGTTTGACAACAGAGCCATCTGTCTTGGAGATGGTTGGCTCTCTTTCACTGGAAATGTTTAAGCAGAGGCTGGGCAGCCATCTGGCAGGGATGCTGTAGGTACACTCAGCACTCTAGAACCTGAATGGAGCAGAGTTTGCAAAATTACTTTTTAAAAAGCAATTCATCTCCATCACCAATTAACAGTTTTAAAAAGTAATTTATTGCTGGTACTTACTCCATTGTTTTTGAAAGCAACTTTTAATTCTCCTTGTTATATTTCTCATTATTTTTCTGTTAGGTTCAGGTAAACACTGTTAGGTTAGGTTCATGTAAAACCTTTATGCCATGCGATACATGCAGTCTCCAGCTCTGCTTTTGCAGCCACTAAAGGCCCCCACTCTAACCTAGGTTTTTTGGAGATCATTTCCTGTTTAAGAAAAATACTTCTTATGGACCTAAAATAGGCTAGGATAGCCCCCAATTAAATTGCCCTCATACCTCTTAAAGAAGGCACAGAAGAAATTTTCAGTTTAGAACTTTAAAAACTCATGTCAAAATGCCTCTAAAAATGCCCACACAATTAAAGCAAGGATTCAACTTTATCTACATGGGAAACGCCCATGTAATCCTGGGATTTGCGGTTTAGAATTCCTAGCCAGAGAGCTCATGCTTCTCCAGATTACAAACCTCTGGATGATATAAGATGCAGCCATGGCAGTTAAAGTGGAAACACAGTGCTATAATAGTGTAGCATAAAGGAAATGCTACTCTTTACATTGGTAAAATAACATTGTTTCTATTTGTTGTATTACATTTGAAATGCAACTTTATTTACACCCTCTTTACAAGGAAAAATAATTTGTGATTTGTAATTGATTACTTCCAAACTCTGACATTAAATAGGGAGGGGAATAAATGATTTCCAAGATGCCTATGATTCTAAGACACTGGTAAATACAGTAGGTCCTCAGTATCCACTAGACCAGTATCCATAGTTTCACTTACCTGTGATCTGCTCCAGGGCCACGGCCGCTTCCAGTGGCTAGGGTCCTTGACTCTGCAGAACCATGCTCCGTGAGCCTCTCTCCACTGAGGAAGCAGTCTCTGTCCCCAGCCTAAGAGAGGCACACAGGGAGGTGCAGCTGGGCTTCCTGTGCCTCTCTTGGCTGAGGAAGGAGTCCTCCTCATCCTGACCAAGAGAGGCACATGGTGAGGCTCAGCCAGGCTTCTCATAACTCTCAACTGAGGAAGGAGTTTCCCTCACTCTGTAGTTAAGAGAGGCAACAGCTCCCCCCGCATGCTCCATCTGAGACAGGAGACAGACACTCCTTCGTCAGCTGAGAGAAGCATGTCCACAAAGCCATGTGCCTTTCCCAGTTTAGGAAGGAGACAGACACTCCTTCCTTGCTAAAGGAGGCACGCAGCTCTGAGCTTCCAGGCATCCCACCAGATTCCAGTCCCAGGAAGGGGGCTGCTTGCCAAGCCCCACTGGGAAATATGGCAGGAAGGAAGGAGAAGCTGGGTGGTGGGGCTACCTCCCTAACTCATTGCCTTGCCCAGCCTGGACATCAAAATATAACATTTGGTGTAACTACCACATTTTTCATTGTGCATGATAAACTTTGAAAGATATCCCTTGCAGATATGGGGACCTACTGTATAACTAGTGATTTTTAGTGGCCCTATGCTATCTAGCATGATGTTGTGGTTTGAGAATTGGACTGTGAAGACCAGGGTTCAGTTCCTTACTTGGCCATGGAAACACACTGGGTGACCTTGGTTGCATATCACTCTCCCAGGCCCCAAAAGATGCTGTGATAGGTTTGCCTTAGGGTTGCCATAAATCAAAAACGAATGCACACAACAAAAATAGCAATTCTTGCACCTGTTTAAATGGTCAAACAGAGAAAGAGAGATGAGGTGGGACAGAAGGTATATAGAAGGTATGGGACTGAAAAGTTCAACATGGACAGAGAAAACTTTGGACTTGTGTTGCTTCTTAGTGATAATGCTCCCTGGGTGACCTTGAGCTACACTCTGTTTTTAAGCTTAATCCATCTCCTAGAGTTATTCTGAAAATGGAATTACCCATTCTGACTGCCTTCAGAATACAAATGCAATAGGCAAAGAAGAATCTGAGTGGGTGAAGCATCTCCTGAAAGGAGTTATGTGGTAGTAGAATAAGATTGTGAGAGGGCCAATAGGGGCCATATCCTGTGGGAAGACATGGAAGATGGCCTTCCTGGTTGTGGCATCCCAGTTGTTGAATGCCCTTCCCTTGGAGGCCCAATTCACACTGCTAACTCTGGGCCCATTCCAACGCTGAATAAAAACTTTGTGTTTTATTAAAGCCTTTGGGTCCTAATTGTTTTGTTCAAGCTGCGCACAGTTTTCATCTGTTTTAACTTTTGAAACCTATTTTAATCTGTTAAATTGTTCAGTGTGTTGATAGTCTGTTTAAATAATTTTTATTGCTTTAACTTTGGAACAGTTTTAAACTGTATAATTGGTTTTGCTTGAGATCCTAGGATATAGGGTGGGATATAAATATTGTAATGGTAAATAAACAAGTAAATAAATAAATAAATAGAAGGTTCGGCTATTTAAATTCTGTTCACCAGGCACCTGTAACAGTTTAGGAACAGAGATGCCAGCAAACTCAGAAAGAACCTTCTCTTTTTAGGAAGAGCTAAATAATGGACATGTGTCTTTCTGATTCACCCCCGAGTGTCTACAAATCATATCTGAACACTGAACAATATGAAGTTATGTTGTGTTTTCTCTGGACTAGTGCATTGCAGGTTCAAGAGAGGCAATACTAATGGCTGTGTCAACCCCATTTGGGCCAGTGGTTGTCACATCTTCTGATCGTAAGTTTGATATATTGATAAGGTAGAGAGTTAGGAAGTAGTATCAAGAGTAGGCAACCTGATGCACTCCAAAGGTTTTGAAATATTTGAGGGAGAGGCACCGTAGAAGACTGAAATCTGTTCAAAGAACTGTTGCTGAGGCGAGGTAAAACTGCCTTGATCCATAAGTAGAGGTGACTCCACTCCCAAGGAACCTCACCCAAGATGTTGTAGACGAGGGAAAAGAACTTCAGCCGTAGGATGCTGTGACTGAGAGCATCACTGGGAAGGCCTTACTATACAGTTCCATTCCTTTGTACTAGATTATTTGTGTGTATTTTTTTTTATGAAAAGAAGTCTGTCATGAGATATGTTCAGATACCTCTACACTGATGGGTTATTTTGGGGTGGCCTATCAACACAGTGATTTTGAAACAGTGTAACATAGCACCAGCACCATTCTTCCAAGTTGCTCATTTCCCTAGGCCTCTGTATCCACAAAACCTCTTTTAGTACGCTGCCTGCACTTCTTGTGTTGCTGTACAAATATACCCCAGCTTCTATAATTCCTTAGGGCATTTATTTGTCAGACTCTTACTGACAAGCTTTCATTCATTTGTAACCTGAAGTACAGGGGCTCATACTAGCCGTTCCCAAAGGAATGCAATCCACATTTTGGGGAGCTGCCAAGGATAGTTGGTTCTATTGTTTGGGGATGAGGGTAGTTGTGCTCCAACACATCTGGAGGGTCCTGTGGTTGGAGAAAACTGGCTTAGAAGCTTATAGATCATCTATATTTAAGAAGCATGCTCCTAGTATCTATGTGTTAATGAGACCAACTGCAGAAATGTTAGAGCTGTGTGGTATAATGATTTATTTAAGTGACTCAGAAGCACTGAGAACTGGTTGGTTAAGTGGAATCAGTTACCAGCTGCTTAACATCAAGGATTTTAATTGAATCCCACCCTTATCCAATTGAATCCACCCTTTGCCAACTGGAGTGAACATTCCAGTTATACAACAGTGATTGCAGTTTCTGTTTTACATATCTTGAGCTCAACCAAATCTTGGTTAGCAATATAATATTGTTCTCTCTATTCCCTTCCAAAAAAGCTTGAAATATGAAAGCAGCCCTGAAAAATAAATAGCTTTCCACCAGAGCCCAGGGCTTCCGTTTTTTTCTACCAATAATGAGAGGAACATATACAAGAGAGTTGTGTAGCAAATTCTGATATAACCTAGGCTGAAAATCCTTAAGGTATTTGAATTCTAAACACTGAAAATAAAATACAAAACCCTCCAAATACTCTGAGGCCAGATTCATTGAAAGCTTGGCTGGTTTTGAGCACTTTACAAGCTGCCAAAAGTGGGGTTTGGGGTCCTGTTTTGCTTTCTGGCTGCCAGAACGGAACAGAGACTTTATTGAATCCAGCCGTTATTTGCATGATGCTGCAGTGTTAAGTCTCTAGTCTCTGCACAGAAGTAGAATGCATGAAAATCTGTCTCCTTCACTGACTGTAAGTGGAAATCCATAGGATACAAAGGGGCACCTGAAAGCATTGTGGTTAGTCAGCCAGGTACAAAGCAATTAACTACATTCTAAGGCCTGGCTCGTCTCCTCCATCATTAGTAACCATTATAGTTGAAAGTTTTGAAAGTAATTCTTTACTCTCTCTGCTTCTTGAAAGAAATAAAATAAGATATTTTTAGTTTCTTTTAAAACAGCAATACTACTTGTTTGCTAGAAAATGATTGGTCTCTGTAATAAAACACAGAGTTGTCTTGTACATTTCATTGTTGCCTCAACACCCATGACAGTAGCACAAAGCACAGCATTAGTCAGTGTGTGAGTCTTCCATTGATCCCAACGCCACCAAATGTGAGGACCTCTACCTTTCCCACCACTGTGGCATCCAACGTGGGGACTTTCTACAGCCCCTCATAGTTATTGTGTGAGACTCTTTTTCTCTAGACCCGCTACTGGGCTCCACCACCTATGGATAACTGCTGCCATCATCTACACTGTGCATCTGTATTAAAGCATTCAAAAAATCCTAATGTACCATATTTGTTGGCGTATTAATCGCACCGGCATATAAGATGCACCCCACTTTCAAGGGGTATTTTTCAGGAATTTTTTTTTAGTTCCCTGATGAGGGGAATGAAAGGAGTGCTGCACCAGGAGAGGAGGGGATTGGAAATAGTGCTGCACCAGGAGAGGAGGAGAAGGTAAGGAGTGCTTCACCTGGATTCCATTATCCCTTCCCTTCCTGTTTGCTGGGGCAAGGAGAACTTTGGCGCCCAGCTCATTGCCAGCGGTGCTGTATTTGCTGGTGTATAAGATGCACCCCATTTTCAAAGGGTATTTTTTAAGGAAAAAAGTGCATCTTTTATGCCAGCAAATACTGGCAAATGTTCTCAGGGGCACCAGTATATAAAACAAAATTAATTTATTAAACAGATATTCACCATAAAGTTTAAGATGACTTATTTAACACATCTAAATCCTACAAACCCCAAGCTAACTCTCATTCACAGTCCTAATTCCAACATGTGTATCTCTCATTCTCCCTGCCTGTCATACATGCCAGTCTAAAATATCTCATCAGACACTCAGTGAATCACCAGTCATCCTCAACATTCCATATTGATCCCTACCAACTGTCAGAAGGCATGGATCCTGTCATATAAGCATGCTGGATGTATATTAATATATGTATTAGACTAGTTTTACTAGATTAAACAGGGCTATAGTTTGCAAGTGCTACAGTGTCTCAATTGCCAGTTGCTACTTGCAGTTGGCTGGAACCACTAAAGGTGCTGAATGGTTAATCACGGCATTGTTTGATGTCACGTTGTATTCAGGC
Organism: Iguana delicatissima; assembly: GCA_948472985.1. Classification (NCBI taxonomy): domain Eukaryota; kingdom Metazoa; phylum Chordata; class Lepidosauria; order Squamata; family Iguanidae; genus Iguana; species Iguana delicatissima. The sequence goes on along the minus strand of CAOKZL010004745.1, from coordinate 8,631 downwards.
AAGGGGAAAGAAGAAAACGAGAGGTGAAATGTGAAAGTAGCAGAAAGGTATTACGGGAATAGACAATGCAAGGATAAGGATGCAGGAACTTGTCCTGGCTTCTCTGTCTCCCAGGATGAAAGATATGTAAATAACAGAAGGTCTGGGAAAGTGCTTGTGCTGGTGAGGTAAGGTGACATTTATAACTTTCACCAATCTTTGCTATACATGCTTAAGTTTGTATAATAGGTATAAAATCTGTAACCGTCCAACATGTGGTTGTCTCAGCTTCTTCCCAGGAAAGTTGCTATGTTGTTTGCTTTGCTCCAAATACACATGTCTGTTTAAAGTCGGTGTGAAGTTTGTGAGTGCAAGTTATCCAGGACATGACAGATTCAGCAATACGTAACTGAACCAAGTAGGTAGGGCAAAACCAATTGCTGAATCTGTCATGTCCTCATAACTTGCACTCACAAACTTCACACCGACTTTAAACAGACATGTGTATTTGGAGCAAAGCAAACAACATAGCAACTTTCCTGGAAGAAGCTGAGACAACCACATGTTGGACGGTTACAGATTTTATACCCTATTATACAAATTTAAGCATGTATAGCAAAGATTGGTGAAAGTTATAAATGTCACCTTACCTCACCAGCACAAGCACTTTCCCAGACCTTCTGTTATTTACATATCTTTCATCCTGGGAGACAGGAGGAGCCAGGACAAGTCTCCTGATCCTGACCCCTTGCATTGTCTATTCCCATACCTTTCTGCTACTTTCACATTTCACCTTCTGATTTTCTTCCCCCTTGCCTGAATACAACGTGACATCAAACAATGCCGTGATTAACCATTCAGCACCTTTAGTGGTTCCAGCCAACTGCAAGTAGCAACTGGCAATTGAGACACTGTAGCACTTGAACTATAGCCCTGTTTAATCTAGTAAAACTAGTCTAATACATATATTAATATACATCCAGCATGCTTATATGACAGGATCCATGCCTTCTGACAGTTCGTAGGGATGAAAATATGGAATGTTGAGGATGACTGGTGATTCACTGAGTGTCTGATGAGATATTTTAGACTCGCATGTATGACAGGCAGGAGAGTGAGAGATACACATGTTGGAATTAGGACTGTGAATGGGGAGTTAGCTGGGGTTTGTCAGGATTTAGATGTGTTAAATAAGTCATCTTAAACTTTATGGTGAATATCTGTTTAATAAATTAATTTTGTTTTATATACTGGTGCCCCTGAGAACATTACCATATTTGCTGGCATAAAAGATGCACTTTTTTCCTTAAAAAATACCCTTTGAAAATGGGGTGCATCTTATACACCAGCAAATACAGCACCGCTAAAAACATAGGGAATGAGCTGGGCGCCAAAGTTCTCCTTGCCCCAGCAAACAGGAAGGGGAAGGGATAATGGAATCCAGGTGAAGCATCCTCACCTTCTCCTCCTCTCCTGGTGCAGCACTCTTTCCAATCCCCTCTCTCCTCTCCTGGTGCAGCACTCCTTTCATTCCCCTCATCAGGGAACTAAAAAAAAATTCCTGAAAAATACCCCTTGAAAGTGGGGTGCATCTTATATGCCGGTGCGATTAATACGCCAACAAATATGGTACATTAGGATTTTTTGAATGCTTTAATACAGATGCACAGTGTAGATGATGGCAGCAGTTATCCATAGGTGGTGGAGCCCAGTAGCGGGTCTAGAGAAAAAGAGTCTCACACAATAACTATGAGGGGCTGTAGAAAGTCCCCACGTTGGATGCCACAGTGGTGGGAAAGGTAGAGGTCCTCACATTTGGTGGCAGCGTTGGGATAAATAGAAGACTCACACACTGACTAATGCTGTGCTTTGTGCTACTGTCATGGGTGTTGAGGCAACAATGAAATGTACAAGACAACTCTGTGTTTTATTACAGAGACCAATCATTTTCTAGCAAACAAGTAGTATTGCTGTTTTAAAAGAAACTAAAAATATCTTATTTTATTTCTTTCAAGAAGCAGAGAGAGTAAAGAATTACTTTCAAAACTTTCAACTATAATGGTTACTAATGATGGAGGAGACAGCCAGGCCTTAGAATGTAGTTAATTGCTTTGTACCTGGCTGACTAACCACAATGCTTTCAGGTGCCCCTTTGTATCCTATGGATTTCCACTTACAGTCAGTGAAGGAGACAGATTTTCATGCATTCTACTTCTGTGCAGAGACTGAGACTTAACACTGCAGCATCATGCAAATAACGGCTGGATTCAATAAAGTCTCTGTTCCGTTCCTGGCAGCCAGAAAGCAAAACAGGACCCCAAACCCCACTTTTGGCAGCTTGTAAAGTGCTCAAAACCAGCCAAGCTTTCAATGAATCTGGCCTCAGAGTATTTGGAGGGTTTTGTATTTTATTTTCAGTGTTTAGAATTCAAATACCTTAAGGATTTCAGCCTAGGTTATATCAGAATTTGCTACACAACTCTAACTCTGTATATGTTCCTCTCATTATTGACTTGGAAGCCCTGGGCTCTGGTGGAAAGCTATTTATTTTTCAGGGCTGCTTTCATATTTCAAGCTTTTTTGGAAGGGAATAGAGAGAACAATATTATATTGCTAACCAGATTTTGGTTGAGCTGATATATTGAAAACAGAAACTGCAATCACTGTTGTATAACTGGAATGTTCACTCCAGTTGGCAAAGGGTGGATTCAATTGGATAAGGGTGGATTCAATTTAAAATCCTTGATGTTAAGCAGCTGGTAACTGATTCCACTTAACCAACCAGTTCTCAGTGCTTCTGAGTCACTTAAATAAATCATTATACCACACAGCTCTAACATTTCTGCAGTTGGTCTCATTAACACATAGATACTAGGAGCATGCTTCTTAAATATAGATGATCTATAAGCTTCTAAGCCAGTTTTCTCCAACCACAGGACCCTCCAGATGTGTTGGAGCACAACTCCCCTACTCCCTGAAACAATAGAACCAACTATCCTTGGCAGCTCCCCAAAATGTGGATTGCATTCCTTTGGGAACGGCTGGTCTGGACCCCTGTACTTCAGGTTACAAATGAATGAAAGCTTGTCAGTAAGAGTCTGACAAATAAATGCCCTAAGGAATTATAGAAGCTGGGGTATATTTGTACAGCAACACAAGAAGTGCAGGCAGCGTACTAAAAGAGGTTTTGTGGATACAGAGGCCTAGGGAAATGAGCAACTTTGGAAGAATGGTGCTGGTGCTATGTTACACTGTTTCAAAATCACTGTGTTGATAGGCCACCCCAAAATAACCCATCAGTGTAGAGGTATCTGAACATATCTCATGACAGACTTCTTTCATAAAAAAAAATACACACAAATAATCTAGTACAAAGGAATGGAACTGTATAGTAAGGCCTTCCCAGTGATGCTCTCAGTCACAGCATCCTACGGCTGAAGTTCTTTTCCCTCGTCTACAACATCTTGGGTGAGGTTCCTTGGGAGTGGAGTCACCTCTACTTATGGATCAAGGCAGTTTTACCTCGCCTCAGCAACAGTTCTTTGAAGATTTCAGTCTTCTACGGTGCCTCTCCTCAAATATTTCAAAACCTTTGGAGTGCATCAGGTTGCCTACTCTTGATACTACTTCCTACTCTCTACCTTATCAATATATAGAACTTACGATCAGAAGATGTGACAACCACTGGCCCAAATGGGGTTGACAACAGCCATTAGTATTGCCTCTCTTGAACCTGCAATGCACTAGTCCAGAGAAAACACAACATAACTTCATATTGTTGAGTGTTCAGATATGATTTGTAGACACTCGGGGGTGAATCAGAAAGACACATGTCCATTATTTAGCTCTTCCTAAAAAGAGAAGGTTCTTTCTGAGTTTGCTGGCATCTCTGTTCCTAAACTGTTACAGGTGCCGTGAACAGAATTTAAATAGCCGAACCTTCTATTTATTTATTTATTTATTTGTTTATTTACCATTACAATATTTATATCCCACCCTATATCCTAGGATCTCAAGCAAAACCAATTATAGTTTAAAACTGTTCCAAAGTTAAAGCAATAAAAATTATTTAAACAGACTATCAACACACTGAACAATTTAACAGATTAAAATAGGTTTCAAAAGTTAAAACAGATGAAAACTGTGCGCAGCTTGAAACAAACCAATTAGGACCCAAAGGCTTTAATAAAACACAAAGTTTTTATTCAGCGTTGGAATGGGCCCAGAGTTAGCAGTGTGAATTGGGCCTCCAAGGGAAGGGCATTCAACAACTGGGATGCCACAACCAGGAAGGCCATCTTCCATGTCTTCCCACAGGATATGGCCCCTATTGGCCCTCTCACAATCTTATTCTACTACCACATAACTCCTTTTCAGGAGATGCTTCACCCACTCAGATTCTTCTTTGCCTATTGCATTTGTATTCTGAAGGCAGTCAGAATGGGTAATTCCATTTTCAGAATAACTCTAGGAGATGGATTAAGCTTAAAAACAGAGTGTAGCTCAAGGTCACCCAGGGAGCATTATCACTAAGAAGCAACACAAGTCCAAAGTTTTCTCTGTCCATGTTGAATGTTTGGTCCATACCTCTATCTGTCTGTCTTTCCCACCTCATCTCTCTTTGTTTGACCATTTAAACAGGTGCAAGAATTGCTATTTTTGTTGTGTGCATTCGTTTTGATTTATGGCAACCCTAAGGCAAACCTATCACAGCATCTTTTGGGGCCTGGGAGAGTGATATGCAACCAAGGTCACCCAGTGTGTTTCCATGGCCAAGTAAGGAACTGAACCCTGGTCTTCACAGTCCAATTCTCAAACCACAACATCATGCTAGATAGCATAGGGCCACTAAAAATCACTAGTTATAAAGTAGGTCCCCCATATCTGCAAGGGATATCTTTCAAAGTTTATCATGCACAATGAAAAATGTGGATAATACCAAATGTTATATTTTGATGTCCAGGCTGGGCAAGGCAATGAGTTAGGGAGGCAGCCCCACCACCCAGCTTCTCCTTCCTGCTATATTTCCCAGTGGGCTTGGCAAGCAGCCCCCTTCCTGGACTGGAATCTGGTGGGATGCCTGGAAGCTCAGAGCTGCGTGCCTCCTTTGGCCAAGGAAGGAGTGTCTGTCTCCTTCCTAAACTGGGAAAGGCACATGGCTTTGTGGACATGCTTCTCTCAGCTGACGAAGGAGTGTCTGTTCTCCTGTCTCAGATGAGAGACATGCGGGGGAGCTGTGTGCCTCTCTTAACTACAGAGTGAGGGAAGTCCTTCTCTAGTTGAGAGTTATGAGAAGCCTGGCTGAGCCTCACCATGTGCCTCTGGTCAGGATGGAGAGAGACTCCTTCCTCAGCCAAGAGAGGCACAGGAAGCCCAGCTGCACCTCCCTGTGTGCCTCTCTTAGGCTGGGGACAGAGACTGCTTCCTCAGTGGAGAGAGGCTCACGAGCATGGGTCCGGAGAGCAGGGACCCTAGCCACTGGAAGCGGCCGTGGCCCTGGAGCAGATCACAGGTAAGTGAAACTATGGATACTGGTCTAGTGGATACTGAGGACCTACTGTATTTACCAGTGTCTTAGAATCATAGGCATCTTGGAAATCATTTATTCCCCTCCCTATTTAATGTCAGAGTTTGGAAGTAATCAATTACAAATCACAAATTATTTGTAAAGAGGGTGTAAATAAAGTTGCATTTCAAATGTAATACAACAAATAGAAACAATGTTATTTTACCAATGTAAAGAGTAGCATTTCCTTTATGCTACACTATTCAACACCGTGTTTCCACTTTAACTGCCATGGCTGCATCTTATATCATCCAGAGGTTTGTAATCTGGAGAAGCACTAGAGCTCTCTGGCTAGGAATTCTAAACCGCAAATCCCAGGATTACATAGGACGTTCCCATGTCAGATAAAGTTGAATCCTTGCTTTAATTGTGTGGGCATTTTTAGAGGCATTTTGACATGAGTTTTTAAAGTTCTAAACTGAAAATTTCTTCTTGTGCCTTCTTTAAGAGGTATGAGGGCAATTTAATTGGGGGCTATCCTAGCCTATTTTAGGTCCATAAGAAGTATTTTTCTTAAACAGGAAATGATCTCCAAAAAACCTAGGTTAGAGTGGGGGCCTTTAGTGGCTGCAAAAGCAGAGCTGGAGACTGCATGTATCGCATGGCATAAAGGTTTTACATGAACCTAACCTAACAGTGTTTACCTGAACCTAACAGAAAAATAATGAGAAATATAACAAGGAGAATTAAAAATTCGTTTCCAAAAACAATGGAGTAAGTACCAGCAATAAATTACTTTTTAAAACTGTTAATTGGTGATGGAGATGAATTGCTTTTTAAAAAGTAATTTTGCAAACTCTGCTCCATTCAGGTTCTAGAGTGCTGAGTGTACCTACAGCATCCCTGCCAGATGGCTGCCCAGCCTCTGCTTAAACATTTCCAGTGAAAGAGAGCCAACCATCTCCAAGACAGATGGCTCTGTTGTCAAAGAGTTTGGGTAAAGTTTAAGAAGTTTCTCCTAATGTTTTGCTGAAATCTGTTCCACCTATTGGTTCCAGTTCTACACAAGGGAACCACTCTGCTCCATCTTTTTTAAAAATTTTTTTTTTTTTTTTGGTTTTTTTTTTAAAAAAAAATTTTTTTTTGGGGGGAAAATTTTTAAACCAAAGAAAAAAAAAAAATTTTTAAATTTTCCCAAAAAAAAAGGGGGTTTTTTTAAAATTTAAAGGGTGTTTTTTTTTTGGGGGGTTTTCCCCAAAAAAAAAATTTTAATTTGGAAAAAAAGGGCAAATCCCTTTTAAAAATTTTTTTTTTTTTAAAAAAAGGGGGAAAAGGGGGGGAAAATTTTTTTAAAAAAAAAAAATTTTTGGGGTTTTTAAAAGGGTTGGGAAAAACCCCCCCCCGGGGGGGGGTTTTTTGGAAAAAAAAAAAAAATTTTTTTTTTAAAAAAGGGGGGGGGGGGTTTTGGGGTTAAAAAGGGGGGGTTTTTTTTTTTTTTTTTTTTTCCCCCTTTTTTTTTTAAAGGGGGTTTTTTTTTTTTTTTTTTAAAAAAAAAAAATTTTAAAATTTTTTTTTTTAAAAAGGGTTTTTTTTTTTTTAAAAAAAAAATTTTTGGTTTTTTTCAAAAAAGGGGTTTTTTTTTGAAAACCCCCCCCTTTTTTTTTGGGGGAAAACCAAAAAACCCCGGGGGGGGGGTTTTTTTGGGAAAAAAAAAAAGGGGGTTTTTTTTTTAAAAAAAAAAAAATTTTGGGAAAATTTTTTCCCCGGGTTTTTTTTTGGGGGAAAAATGTCCCCCCCCAAAAAAAAATTTTTTTTTTTTCCCCCAAAAAACCCGGTGGGGGCCTCTTTAAAAAAACCTTCCAAAAACCTTGCCAAAAAAAAAATTTTAAATTTTGGGGGGTTTAAAAAAAAAAAAAAATTTTTTTTTTTTGGGGGGGTTTTTGGAAGAAAAAAAAGGGGGGGAAAAATTTAAAAAAAAATTTTTTTTTAATTTTTGAAAAATTTTTCCCCTTTTTTTTTTTTTTAAAAAAAAAGGGGGGAAATTTTTTTAAAAAAGGGGGGGGGGAAAAATTTTCCCTTTTTTTTTTAAAAAAAAACCCCTGAAAGGGAAAAGGGCCCGGGGAAATTTCCTTTTTTTTAAAAAAAAATTTAAAAAGGGGGGGGTTTTTTTTTTTCCCCCCCCTTTTTAAAAACCCCCCCAAAAAAAATTTTTCTTTTTTTTTTGGGGGGGAAAAAAAGGGTTTTTTAAAAAAAAAACCCTTGGGTTTTTTGGGGAAAAAAACCCCAAAAATTTTTTCCCTTCTGGGGGTTTTTTTGGAAAAAAGGGTTCCGGGAAAAAAAAATTTTTTAAAAAAAAAAAAAAACCCTTTTCCCTTTTTTAAAAAAATTTAAAAAAAAATTTTTTTTTCCCCCTTTTTTTTTTTTTTAAAAAAAAAAAAATTTTTTTAAAAACCCGGGTTTTTTTTTTTGGGGCCCGGTTATTAAAAAAAAAATTAATATTTTTTTTTTTAAAAAAAAAAAAAAAATTTTTTTTTTAAAAAAAAAAAAATTTTTTCCCCTTTTAAAAAATTTTTTTTTTTAAAAAAAAAATTTTTAAAAATTTTTTTTTGGGGAAAGGGGGAAAAAATTTTCTTGGGGGGCCCCCTTTTAAAAACCCGGGTTTCGGGGGGGCCCCCCCCCTTTTTTAAACCAAAAGGGGATTTTTTTTTTTTTCCCCCCCCCAAAAAACCCAAAAATTTTTTAAAAAAAAATTGGGATTTAAAAAATTGTTTTAAAAAAATTTTTTTTTTTTTTTTTTAAATTTAAAATTTTTTGGGGGTTTTTTTTTAAAAAATTTTTCCCCCTTTTTTTTGGGGCGGAAAAAGGGGGGGGGGGGGGGGAAAAGGGGGGGGAAAAAAAACCCTTTTTAAAAAAAATTCCCCCCCCCAAAAAATTAAACCCAAAAAAAAAAAAAACCCCAAAAAATTTTTGGGGTTTTTTTAAAATTTTTGGGGGCCCCCCAAAAAAAAAAAAGGGGCCCCTTTTAAAGGGTTTTGGGGGGGGGGGCCAAAAATTTTTCCCCGGGTTTTTTTTTTTTCCCCCCCCCCCCCCAAAATTTTTTTTTTAAAAAAAAATTTTTTAAAAAAAAACCCCCCCCTTTTTAAAAA
>CAOKZL010004744.1:0-18248 GCA_948472985.1 Iguana delicatissima | reverse complement strand
CCTACTATATATATATATATATATATATATTATATATATATATATAGTCAGGAATAGTTCTGTAAATATAAGGATGTATAGAAGGATTTTATATATAGAAGCTTGGATTGCTTTGGGGTTTGGTGGGTGGGGTGGTGATATGGTCTATGTATTGGATGTTTAATAAAAATCTTGGGAGTGTTTAATGAAATCTTGGGAGTGTTGCGATAGATAGAAGAAGATATTATAGAAAATAAGCGAAATAGAAAGATATGATTATAGAAACTTTTATGGAGTAGTGTATTAAATAGAGACACATTTCCATTATATAAAAATTGGGTCATATCACCACATTTAATTAGATGGGGTAGCAGCCAGAGTGACATTGTTTAAATGTTTGTGTTTTAGGTTTAGCGGTAGTTTATGTAGTCTTTGTAGTTTGGTTTAGATTAATAGTTGGACATGTAATAGGTATTGTATTGTATTGTATTGTAGTATTGTATACTGTATGTTTGTTTTCACAAAAAACAAAAAAACAAAGTGTAAGGTATCTTGTACTCAATCAATTTAGCCGGGGATAAAACTCTGCCATTCCCAGGAGGTTCAAGCAAAAGCAAAAAGGATGCAGCTCCTCCTATTGTGTGTTCTCTTCATCATTAATAAGTTTGCACTCAGCCATATTCCAACGTCACTGGGCTACTGGTTTGCATTCTGCTGAAATGTTGGAGGGTATGTTTTTATACTGCAGCTCTCTGGATTAGGTCTGAATTAGAGAAGCTTCTTGGCTGAATTCGTTGTTTATTCACTTAATCTATGATATCTCCCAATTTTGCAATACTGCCAGTGGGGGGAGGAACTCACATCATTTCCACCTGTAATTTCGACACATTGAGATCACCCCACTGTGAGTTGATTAGGCTTGTGTGAATTTGGACATTGCATTAAAGGAACTTGGGCAAGAAAAGTGTGTTCAGGAACTGTTCATTCTTTTATTTTTTTCTGCTTTCTTATTGTTTAATTATTGTTTATAGAAACCAAGTATATTAAGTTATTTTCTTATGTTACTATTATGTTACTATTTTGTTTGTTGAAATTAATAAGTAATATGTATTTACAGTTAAAAAAAAAGGAGCTGTTCATTCCCACACTTCCTTGTGAATAAACATCAAGGGCCAGTTAAATCTGTTACAGTAGCATAGTGGATGTGGGCAGTGGGCACAATTTGCCACAAGGCGGGTGTTTTCCTGGGGCATCCTGGCCCATAGCCATGTCCCACCTCACCGCCCCTGTGTGCCCTGGCCACACCCCACACACTGTAGCCACCACCGTAGTCCTCCGCCCCTTCCCACCTACAAGCTCCACCACTGATCTGTTATTGGACCACGCCCTAAGATAGCATTGAGAAGCCTGTGGCTTTCATGCAGCTCCTAAGATTCCATTTTACACAGCCAGAAGCTCCCTAGACCTGTGTTTTTAAAATCTAAACTATTTTTTCAGGTGCAGAATGCCCCCAATGGCCTAATTGCCACAAAAATGGACTCCTTTGTCTTCTACAAAGCCTCTTGTAACCACCTCTCCCAGACAGCAAAATCAATGTTCCTAACTGAATACTGGGCAATTGGACTTATATGACATCACTTCCAGTTGCACTGTGCAAAAACAGGACAATCCATGGAGTGGGAATGCCCCTGCAGCTGCCCACTCCAGCTTGAAGACCTCTGCAGTTCGGCAGTAAGGGAGCTACAAAGTCCAGAGCAGCACTACTACATATCACACTAGTCCATGGATCAGTGCTGGTCCATCTAGTCTGCTGTGAGTTTCCAGGAAAAAGAAATTTGTCCAGTTGCCCATCAGCCCAAATATTATACAGTTTCCTGGCAAATTATGAAGAAACATCAAGAAACAAGACTGGTCCTCTACATTCTGTATTGCTTTTATATCATGTATCCATGCACAATGCATTTCTCTTCTGAAAGGTGGAGTTTAGCCAGCATGAAAGCAGGGCATTTCTTGTACCTATGCTCAGCTTTCCCTAACAGACAAACACAAATTGAAGTATCATCTTCCCGTCTTGTTGCATGGTCATGGTGATTTATGCTGCTCAAGGGACAAGAGCTGGATGATATCGTGAACAACTTCTCTACTTGAGCTACTGTGTGGAATTTGGAAATAATAAAACAGACAGTAGAAGCTAGAGCTGAAGGTGGCAACCTGCTTTCAGCCCCAAGCTGCTGAATTTTCATTAACAAAGGAAATTCAAAGATGGCTAAAAGCAAAAAAGAAAGACCAAAATAGTAGTTTTAATTTAAACTCCTATTTTTTTCTGTTTTTGCTGTGCCTTCAAGTAGCTTCAACTTATAAAGGCTATGGCGTTTTCTTGCAGATTTGTTCATTGTTTGGCAGAGCAATTGCCATTGCCTTTCTCTGAGGATGAAAAGGGTGACTTACACAAAACCACCCCAGTGTGGTTCATGGCCAGCTGGGGATTGAACCATGATTTTCCACAGTCCTTGCCCAGCTACACCACGCCCTGCTTCAACCAAAACAACTATAGAAGTGTTTAGGTATGCTGGGCTGGACTATTGGTGAGCTGGAGATTTTTGTTCTGCCTTTATGATTTGCAGTAAGAAAATCCACAGGCAGTCAGAATGTATTATGTACCTTCTGCAATTTTTCTTAGAGATGTAATTTATTCTTGTTGTTCACCTTTCTACCATTTTTCAAACTTATTTCATGATCAGCAAGGGATGGAACACAAAAATTGTAATGTGATTTATGAGTCTGTGTAGTGGTTGAGATCAGTGTGTTGCAAGCTGCTGGTCCATGTATGTGCCAACTCCAGCCATCAAACTGCTGCTCCCAAAAATCCCCAAAAGGTTTCCAGGAAAGAAAAAAAACATTAGGTACCAATTCATCAGCATGGCAGAGGGTTTGTTTGCTTTGTTTTGTTTCTTTGTTTCATACTTACGCTGCCTTTTTCTAAGTCTGGGACCCAAGGCAGCTTCCAGAAAAAGAAAAAACAAAGCCCTGAACAATCAAATGTTAAAAACAATTAAAATCACAACCTAAAAGGATATAGTACATATGAAAGTTTTGAAAAGATAGATAAAAATCCCAATAAAAGCTTTCTTGCTTATACATTAAAATGTCTGGCTTAAACAAAAATGATCCTTGCCTGCTGGCGAAAGGAAAGTGGCAGGCAGAGCCCAGCTTAGCCTCCTGTGATAGATGACAGTCAGATTGATGAACAATTGATTGTTCCAGAAGCAGAGTGAGTGGTAGACCAAACTATCTTAGAAACACTCCCATCAGGTGAAAGACAAGGTGGAGACAGAGTTGTATCATAGGGACAGGGGCACTAGAATGCATAGGAATCAGACCTCCTACTTTGCCTCCAGCCCTCATGGAGGAGACAAAAACAAAGCAGCTGCAATAGGGAAGCCATTTGGCTGAGATTGAGAAACAGAACAATGATGAGTAACGCCTGTTTTTGTCAGCTATATAAGTCTATCAGCATGGCTTGCTGTTTCCTTGACAAATCGCTACTTAAGTCTGGGTTTCTACTCCTGGCGTCTTGAGTCTTTTTGGACAAACCTTCGGCATTCTGGCTTTTTTGGATTTGACCTTGACTTTCACTCGATCTGTTTCCATCTCAGATTCCCCACTGCTCCTTCCTTGGGTAATTTACTGTTTGCCTTCCTCCCCTTGCTGGCAGAGAGGCACAGGCAGGGAGCTGAACTTGACACCTTCCATTAAAGGGTGTTCCAGAGAGGGTAACACCCCAGAAGACTCTCCCCACTCAGTCTCACCAAGTGAGCCCGTAATGGTAGCAGGACTGAGCTTCTCTTATAGATCTGTATGGGGGAAGGTAGTCTGGACTTAAGCTGTATATGGTTTTATAGGTCATGGCACCAGTGCTGGAAAATACCCTCAGCAGCCAATGGAAGCCGTTTTAACAAGGAGTTAATATGTTCCCTAGAACTGGCTCCAGTCACTATTCTGGCTGCAGCATTTTGAATCCACTGAAGTTTCCAAACATTTTCAAAAGGGTAACACCATGTAGAGTGCATTTCAATCTAGATGTAATTAGGATGCCACTTTAGTCAGGTCTTATCTTAAAGAACAGACATAGCTGGTGCAGAACTTTTAGCTGGAAACTCCTGGTCACTGCTGGAACCTGGGGCATCCAGGCTCTCTTAGAGTTGAATTCAGGGACAACAGTCCAGGGTTGAAGCCTTGGATTTCAAGGGGAATGTAATGCCTTCCAGTACAGGGTAGAGTTCCTGTTCTCTGATCTGCCTTTCAGCTGACCACAAGTACTCCTATCTTGTCTGGATTAAGCTTTAATTTGTTTACCCTTATCTATTTGCATTACTGACAAACAGATATTTGTTTATTTTACCAAGACAGCTTCTTTTGATCAGTTGGAAAGGAGAAATAAAGTTAGGCTGTCATCAGCACATTGGGTGACATGCCAACTGCAAAACTCTCTATTGGCTTTTAGGTATTTTAAATGGAGTAAACAGAACTCTGAGGGACCCCACAGGCCAATAGCCAGACATCAGCAGGCAAGTTCCCTACCACCTTCTTAATTACCCTCCAATAATTACTTCATAATAGTGCCCCCAAAGTCCCACCCCAGCCAACTGGCTCCAGAAGAATACCATGGTTGATGGTATCAAAAGCTTTGCAGAGGACCAGCAGAACCAACAGAGACACACCTCCCCCTGCTCCAGTTCCCTGTGCAGGCTATTCTACCAAAGGTGGGACCAAAGCAGTCTCTGTCCCATAACCAGGCCTGAAAGTGCAGCCCCAAAATGGATTTAGATAATCCATGTCATCCACAAACTGCTGGAGTTGGGACTATGCACATGCTCCAGAACTTTGTCCAAAATTGGAATGTTAGAGACTGGCTGATAACTATCCCAAATGAGGCATCCAGAGAGGCCTTTTTTAGTAAAGAATTGTAACCTTATTCTCTTTTAGGCAAGATGAAACTGGTTGCCCTCATCAGAAAACTGCTGGTCCCCCTTATTTAAACAAATTTCGAGAAGCAGTATATTAGTCTATGTGTGCATTTCAAACTAGTCCAGGCTATTTCATTTTATTCACAATTGTGTGAATTTCTAGACTAAGATATTTACGAGCCCCCAGAGACTTTACTCAAGAACTGGATTCATCCAACTCTGAAGGTTGGAATTTATTTCGAAATAATACAGTATTTACACTTCCCCAGGATTTTCATCTTTGAAAGACTTGATTGGGATAATTGACTATCTCATTTACATTTTTAAAAAAAAAAAATTGGAGATAAATTGATGTGCCTGGATGCCCTTCATGTTCTCATTTCCCCAGTGATGCTACCATGTACATTAGTGTTTGATTTGTGGTGCAGCTGACACTGGAGCCTCCTTCTCCCTTCCCATACTGTTTAACCTCAGTGTTGGTCAGGGTACTGTTTTAAGGAGGATTTACATAAGCCAAATAGCACAGAACTTTTTTTTAAAAAAATAGAGATTGTAACTGCATGAAGTCTGCAGGCTGGATGTAAAACTTGAACTTGCTGATATGAATAATGTAGGTACATCTCAAATTTTTTCTCAAGGCATCCAGTGAACATGACTCCTTTTTATATTTGCTTAAAATCCCATTTGTTATTCTTTGTCACAATTGCTACCAAACAATCTGCTGTTTAAGAAAACTGGCTTTTATATATTTGGTGGTGGTGGTGGAGTGGGTGATGACAAACCATGTTCTTGAAAGCACTCAGGCTGGCTGTTTGTTGCTGATTTATACTGGAAACTAGATATTTAATTGTTTTCCCAACCCTTTCTAAGTAGTTTGTACTTCATTAAATCTGTTTTTTTTTTGTCTCCTCTATCTCAGGCAGGAAAGTAACACAACTAATACACATGCTGCAGTTTTCATGTCGTTCCTCTCCTCTGCTCCTAAGCTGTTTCTTTGGGCTTTGTAGCAGGATCTTTTTGCTAATGCAAGGAACAGCCAGATGCATTTGCAACAAGATCCTGCTACAAAGCCCAAAGAAACAGCTTACAGACAGAGGAGAGGAAGACGACATGAAAAGCTGGCACCTGTGTATGAGTTGTGTTACTTTCCTGCCCTGAGATCAGAGGAGACAAAAAAAAAAAAAACAGATTTAATGAAGTACAAACTACTTAAAAGATTTGGGGAAAACAATTAAATATCTCACTTTCAGTATAAATCAGCAAACAAACAGCCACTGAGTGCTTTCAATTATAATCGTTGTCATCACCACTACCACCACCACCACCAAATATATAAAAGCCAGTTCTTAAACAGCAGATTGTTTGGTAGCAATTGAGCTAAAGAATAACAAATGGGATTTTGAGCAAATATAAAAGGAGTCATGCTTCACTGGTTTTGCCTTTAAGAATTTAGATGTGTACATTATTCATATAGCAAGTTCAAGTTTTACATCCAGCCTGCAGACATGCAGTCACAATCTCTATTTTTTTAAAAAAAGTTCTGTGCTTATTTGGCTTATGTAAATCCTCCTTAAAACAGTATTTCAATCTCAACCTGACTCAACACTGAGGTTAAACAGTATGGGAAGGGAGAAGGAGGCTCCATGTTCAGCTGCACCACAAATCAAACACTAATGTACACTGTGCACATCACTGGGAAATCAGGAACATAAAGGGCATGCTGGGCACATCAATTTATCTCCATTTTTTTTTTTTTAAAAATGTGATAGGAATAGTCAATTATCCCAATCAAGTCTTTCAAAGATGAAAATCCTAGGGAGGTGTAAATACTGTATTATTTTGGAATAAATTCCAACCTTGAGAGTTGGATGAATCCACTCTTGAGGGTAAAACCTGCCTGAGGGCTTCAGTCAAAGATCATGAAATTCACACAATTGTGAATAAATGAAATAGCCTAGAAACTAGTTTGAAATGCACACTACACATAGACTAATATACTGCTTCTCGATTTATTTAATAAGGGGGACCAGCAGTTTTCTGATGAGGGCAACCAGTTTCCATCTTGCCTAAAAGAGAATAAGGTTACGTTACTACTAAAAAAGGCCTCTCTGGATGCCACCATTTTGGATAGTTATCAGCCAGTCTCTAACATTCCAATTTTGGACAAAAGTTCTGGAGCATGTGGTAACATCCCAACTCCAGCAGTTTGTGGATGACATGGATTATCTAGATCCATTTCAGTCAGGCTTCAGGCCTGGTTATGGGACAGAGACTGCTTTGGTCACCTTGGTAGATGACCTACACAGGGAACTGGACAGGGGGAGTGTGTCTCTGTTGGTTCTGCTGGTCCTCTCAGAAGCTTTTGATACCATCAACCATGGTATTCTTCTTGGGACCAATTGGCTGGGGTGGGGACTTGGGGCACTATTATGAAGTAATTCTGATTTTTCTTGGAGGGTAATTAAAGAAGGTGGTGCAGGGAGACTCCTGTTTGATGTCTGGCTATTGGCCTGTGGGGTCCCTCAGAGTTCTGTTTTTCTCCCCCATGTTATTTAACATCTACATGAAACTGCTGATAGGCTGATCAAGAGTTTTGCAGTTCAGTGTCACCAATGTGCTGATGACACCTAACTTTATTTCTCCTTTCCAACTGATTCCAAAGAAGCTGTCTTGGTAATGAACAAATATCTGTTGTCAGTAATGGGATGGATAAGGGTAAACAAATTAAAGCTTAATCCAGACAAGATAGAGGTGCTTCTGGTCAGCTGAAAGGCAGATCAGAGAACAGGAACTCTACCTGTACTGGAAGGCATTACATTCCCCTTGAAATCCAAGGCTTGCAACCTCGGTGTTCTCCTGAATTCAACTCTGAGCCTGGATGCCCAGGTTTCAGCAGTGACCAGGAGTGCATTTGCACAGCTAAAAGTTCTGCACCAGCTATGTCTGTTCTTTAAGAGGTTATACTGTGCATGAGTGGCATGCCCTAATTACATCTCAGTTGAACTACTGAAATGCACTCTACATGGATGCCTTTGGAAAATGTTTGGAAACTTCAGTGGATTCAAAATGCTGCAGCCAGAATAGTGACTGGAGCCAGTTCTAGGGAACATATAACTCCCTTGTTAAAACAGCTTCATTGGCTGCTGGTTCATTTCCAGGCACAATTCAAAGTGCTGGTCATGACCTATAAAACCATATACAGCTTAAGTCCAGACTACCTTCCCCCATACAGATCTATAAGAGAAAGCTTTCTCTCAGTCCTGCTACCATTACGGGCTCACTTGGTGAGACCATGGGGAGAGTCTTCTCAGTGGCTATTCCCACTCTCTGGAACACCCTTTCATGGAAGGTGTCAGTTCAGCTCCCTGCCTGTGCCTCTCTGCCAGCAAGGGGAGGAAGGCAACAGTACTTGCCCAAGAGGAAGGAGCAGTGGGGAGTGTCCAATGGAAACAATCAAGTAGAAGTCAAGGTCAAATCCAAAAAGTCCAGAATGCCGAAGGTTTGTCCAAAAAGACTCAAGAGCGCCAGAATGCAAGAGTCGTGAGAGCTTGAGTAGCGATTTGCTCAAGGAAACAGCAAGCCATACTGATAAAGATGATATAGCTGACAAAAACAGGCGTTACTCATCATTGTTCTGTTTTCTCAATCTCACCAAAATGGCTTCCCTCTGAGCTGCTTGTTTTTGTCTCCTCCATGATTGCAGGCTGGAGGCACAAAGGTGGATCTAATTCCTCTAAATCATTGCTGGTCCCCTCTCCCTCTGGCACTGGTTGCAACAACTCTGTCTCAGTTTGTCTTTCACCTGATGGGAGTGTTTCTAAGATAGTTTGGTCTACCACTCACTCTGTTTCTGGAACAATCAATTGTTCATCAATCTCAGAGCTGTCATCTATCACAGGAGGCTAAGCTGGGCTCTCCTCACTTTCCTTTCGCCAGCAGGCAAGGATCATTTTTGTTTAAGCCAGACATTTAATGTATAAGCAAGAAAGCTTTTATTGGGATTTTTATCTATCTTTTAAAACTTTCATATGTATATTGTTTTAGGTTGTGATTTTAATTGTTTTTTTTAACATTTCATTGTTCGGGCTTTGTTTTTCTTTTTTCTGGAAGCTGCCTTGGGTCCCAGACTTAGAAAAAGGCAGCGTAAGTATGAAACAAACAAACAAACAAACAAACCCTCTCCCCCCCCCATGCTATGAACTGGTACCATGTTGGTTACAATGTTTTTTTTCTTTCCTGGAAACTCTTTGGGGAGTTTTTCGGGAGCAGCAGTTGATGGCTGGAGGATTGTAAACCAGTCCATGGACCGGCACTTTGAGAAGCACTGATCTCAACCACTACACAGACTCATAAATCACATTCAATTTTTGTGTTTCCATCCCTTGTGATCATGAAATAAGTTTGAAAAATGGTAGAAAGGTGAACAACAAGAATAAATTACATCTCTGAATTTGCAGAAGGTACATAATACATTCTGACTGAGGATTCTGGATTTTCTTACTGCAAATCATAAAGGCAGAACAAAAATCTCCAGCTTACGGATGAGGAATCTCAGGCCCCAGGGCATTCTAAATGACTGAAATACTTCTATAGTTCTTGGTTGAGAAGCAGCATGGTGTAGCTGGGCAAGGACTGTGGAAGATAATGGTTCAAATCCCCACTCAGCCATGGAAAGCCACTGGGTGGTTTTGTGTAAGTCACCCTCTTTCATCCTCAGAGAAAGGCAATGGCAAATTTCCCCATCCCTCTGCCAAACAATGAACAAATCTTGCCAAGAAAACACCATGCACCTTAGGTCACTATAAGTTGAAGCTACTTGAAGGCACACAACAGAAAAAAATGAGAGATTTAAATTAAAACTACTATTTTGGTCTTTCTTTTTTGCTTTTGGCCCATCTTTCAATTTATTTGTAATCGAATTTGGCACTTGGGGCTGAAGCAGGTTGCCCACCTTCACTCTAGCTTCTACTGTCTGTTTTATTATTTCCAGAATTCAGCACAGGTGGCTCATTCAAGCAAAAATATCACGGAACTTATATCATCCAGCTCTTGTCCCTTGAGCAGCATAAATCACCATGACCATGCCACTTTTAGGGAACAGAGGACGGGAAAAATGATGCTTCGTTGTTTTGTCTGTTAGGGAAAGCTGACATAGGTACAAGAAATGCCCTGCTTTCATGCTGGCTAAACTCCACCTTTCAGAAGAGAAATGCATTGTGCAAATCGGTGCGCCTGATATGGAGGACGAGCTATCAGATGTAGAGGACCAGTATTGTTTCTTCATGTTTCTTCATAATTTGCCAGGAAACTGTATAATATTTGGGCTGATGGGCAACAACAATTTTCTTTTTCCTGGAAACTCACAGCAGACTCATGGACCAGCACTGATCCATGGACTAGTGTGATATGTAGTAGTGCTGCTATCGCTTTCCTAGCTCCCTTCTGCCAAACTGCAGAGGTCTTAGAGCTGGAGTGGGCAGCTGCAGAGGGCATTCCCCACTCCATGGATTGTCCTGTTTTTCACAGTGCAACTGGAAGTGATGTCATATCACTTCCAATTCCAGTATTCAGTTTAGGAACATTCAATTTTTGCCTGTCTGGGAGAGGTGGTTACAAGAGGCTTTGTAGAGACAAAGGAGTCCATTTTTGTGGCAATTTGGGTCATTGAGGGGGCATTCTGCACCTGAAAAAATAGTTTATATTTTAAAAACACAGGTCTAGGGAGCTTCTGGTTGTGTAAAATGGAATCTTAGGAGCTGCATGAAGCCACAGGCTACACTTTCTCAATGCTCTGCCTTAAGGGCATGATCCATATAACAGATCAGTGGTGGAGCTTGGAGTGTGTGGAGGGGTGGGTGGGAAGGGGCGGGACTACAGTGCAAGGGGTGTGGCTGCAGTGTGTGGGGTGTGGCCAGGGCACACAGGGGCATGGCCAGGGCATATGGGGGCATGGCTATGGGCCAGGATGCCCCAGAAACACTGCCGCCTGTGGCAAATTGTCCCCACTGCCCCTACATCCCTATGCTACTGTAACAGATTTAACTGGCCCTTAATGTACTCACAAGGAAATGTAGGGGATGAATAGCTCCCTTTTTTTTTAACTGTAAATACATATTCTTTATTAATTTCAACAAACAAAATAGTAACATAATAGTAACATAAGAAATAACTTAATATACTTGTTTCTATCAAATTTAAACAATAATTAAACAATAAGAAAAGCAGAAAAAAAATAAAAGAATGAACAGTTCCTGAACACACTTTTCTTGCCCAGAGTTCTTTTAATGCAATGTCCAAATTCACACAAGCCTAATCAACTCACAGTGGGGTAGATGTCAATGTGTCCAAATTACAGGTGGAAATGATATAATTCCCTCCTCCCCCCACTAGCAGATATTGCAAAATTGGGAGTGCTATAGATCTAGTGAATAAACAACGAATTCAGCCAAGAAGCTTCTCTAATTCAGACCTAATCCAGAGCTGCAGTATAAACATACCCTCCAACATTTCACAGATGCAAACCAGGGCACCTGTGGCCCAGTGACGTTGGAGTGTGGTTAAGATGCCAAAGCTTATTAATGATGAAGAGAACACACAAGATAGGAGGAGCTGCATCCTTTTTGCTTTTGCTTGCAACCTCCTGGGAATGGCAAGACCCTGCTCCCTCCTATCCCCGGCTAAATTGATTGAGTACAAGATACCTTTACACTTTGTTTTTTTTTTTTGTTTTTTTGTGAAAACAAACATACAGTACATACAATACTACAATACAATACAATACAATACCTATTACATGTGCAACCTAATCTAAACCAAACTACAAAGACTACATAAACTACCGCTAAACCTAAAAGCACAAACATTTAACAAATATAACATATAACATATACCCCATCTAATTAAATGTGGTGATATGACCCAATTTTTATATAATGGAAATGTGTCCCCTATTTAATACACTACTCCATAAAAGTTTCTATAATCATATCTTTCTATTTCGCTTATTTTCTATAATATCTTCTTCTATCTATCGCAACACTCCCAAGATTTCCATTAAACACTCCCAAGATTTTTATTAAACATCCAATACATAGACCATATCACCACCCCACCCCCGCCAAACCCCAAAGCAATCCAAGCTTCTCTATATATAAAATCCTTCTATACATCCTTATATTTACAGAACTATTCCTACTTATATATATATATATAATATATATATATATATATATATATAGTCAGGAATAGTTCTGTAAATATAAATTCTAAATATAAAATATAAATATAAAAATATATTTTAGATCGCTATATGATACCATGTATGTAATATTATGTTATTATACATTATCTTTTTATTATCTTTTATTATATTGATTCCTTCCCTTTATTTTACAGATCATATCATAACTTATTTTATCAAAATATATATATTACGTGATGTGTAAAGTTATATTAAATTATTACTATATTCCACCTTCTATTATTTAACTTATCATCCATCTAATCGACTACTCATAATATAACTGAGACTTCCTATCCTGGACAACAATTCAGTGTTTTAAAAATATAGTTGCATTCTTTCCCCAGTAAGATTGCCAAATAATAGATATTACCTTCCATTCTTCAATAGTTTTCTTTTTCACCCTGCCTTCCAGTGACTCTATCACCAAATCTGTTTATAGAACTGCAGACTCCTAGGCCATTTTGGATGCAGATGCTATAGCGTGGCCATTGCACTTTATCCTATGGAATCCTGGGTTTGCAGTTTTGGGAGGGGCCAAAGCGGCCCCGAAACTGCAAACCCCAGGATTCCAGGAGGATGTTGAAAGTGCAATCACAGCGCTATAACAGTCTAGTGCAGAAATGGCTCTAGAGTTGGAAGAGTAGTAGGAAAGCGCTCTAACTGCCGAGCCCCCACACCATCTTAAATGGAAAAGTAGAAATCCAGGCCTTCTTTGGGATTTTTTTTTGGGGGGGGGAATGGCCGGCATTCAGTATTGCACTTACAGATCGGAGTATTGCACATACAGAACTGGAGTTACAGACCTGTAGCTGCTCTGTATTCAGTATGGCTAAATAGTTTTAGAATCATATAATCCTAGAATTGGAAGAGACCCCCAGGGGCCATCCAGTCCAACCCCATTCTGCCATGCAGGAAAGCACCGTCAAAGCATTCCCGACAGATGGCCGTCCAGCCTCTCTTTAAAAAACCTCCAAAAGAAGGAGGAGACTCCACCACACTTCATGGAGGCAGCAGCGTATTCAAACTGCTCTTATCATCAGGAAGTTCTTTCCAATATTAAGTGGTGCAATGACTTTCCCTGAAGTTTGGAGCCATTGCTCCATGTCCTAGTCTCTGGAGCAGCAGAAAACAAGCTTGCTCCATCGTCAGCAAGACATCCTTTCAAATATTTAAACATGGCTGTCATGTCACCCCTTAACCTTCTCTTCTCTGGGCTAGACTAGCTGGCTACTCTTCCTAGGGCTTCATTTCCATTTTAGGATTGTAAAATAACTCACGAAAACCCTTCCAGATCAGCTCAAAACATTGTGGTTTGCCCATTTCTATGGATAACCCTTGTAAACATAAAGAAGAGACTGAAAAACCAGTCAAAATCCAAGAAAACAAACCCAGACATGACTTTAGTTCACTTCCAAGTCACATTTTGCAGACGATTTGTGGCACAAAAAGGTAGCGGTACAACTAGAGGGAAATTGAGACAAATATTGATTCTCAGTGGCATTGCCCATCACTATTTTATATTACGGACAGGTTGTTTCCTGCGTTGGGTCTGCATTTCTAACTTTTTAAATATTTTAACTCTTGCGAGATGCCTTGAGTTGTTTTTAGGCGAGTAGCGAACGTTAATAATGGAACGCTGCAGCTGTCTGGGATCCACAAACTCAAAAGTAGTGCCATTTGATCCTTTAAAGATGGCATTTGTGTGTGTCGTTCAAGCCTTTTTTTATTAAATAACCAATGCATCCAAATAATGAAAGAGTAAAACATGCATATACAAGGAAGACCTTTTTATTCTAGCAGGCCTGTGAGAATTGATTTTTTTTTTGTTCTTTTTTTAAGGGAAAATGGACCTTTAGTGCTGGCTTTTTTTCACTGTTTCTTTAATAAGGTGTATTTTAGCTGGCTTTAATTTGAATGCATAGATAGTTTTATTCTTTTTTAACATTCGTATGTTTAATGATCTTAGTCTGAACTGGTAGAAGACACCTTGAGTCCCAAATTGGGGAAAAGGTGGGATGTGGAGACCAGGGTTTGAGTCTCTGCTTGGCCATGGAAACGCACTGGGTGACCTTGGCATGTCACACTCTCTCAGCCCCAGGAAACCCCATGATAGGGTTGCCATAAGTCAGAAATGACTTGAAAGCATAGAAGAAGAGGAGCTGATGGAGTTTAGTGGTTTGAACATTGGACTGTGACCCCCAGCAACCAGGGTTCAGTTTCCTGCTTAGTTAGGGAAACCCATTGCCTGACTTTGGGCAGGTCACATATTCTCAAACCCTAGAAAACCCTGTGATCGGTTTGCCTTAGGGTCGCCATAAGTCGGAAGTTACTTGAAGACGCACAACAACAACAAGAAATAACAATAAAAACAGACCCCATTTGGAATCTTGTGTCCAATTCTGGGCGCTGCAGTTAGGAAGGATATGGAAAGCCAGAAAGTGTCTAGAGGAGGAACCAAATGAAAGAAGGCCTGGAAACCATGAAACCCTCTGAGAAGTGACTTACAGAGCTGGGATGTTAACCTGGACAAGAGAAGGTTAGAGGGGTCCTGAGGGCCACGTCTAAATATTTGAGGGGATGTCATATGGAGGATGGAGCAAGCTTGTTTTCTGCTGCTCCAGAGACTAGGACATGGCGCAATGGCTCCAAACTTCAGGAAAAGAGATTCCATCTAAACATTAGGAAGAACTTCCTGATGGTAAGAAAACAGTAGAATATGCTGCTGCCTCTGTGAAGTGTGGTGGAGTCTCCTTCTTTGGAGGTTTTTGAACAGAGGCTGGATGACCATCTGGCAGGGATGCTTTGATTGTGTATTCATCCATGACAGAATGGGACTGGACTCAATGGCCTTTGGGGGGTCTTCCGACTCTAGGATTCTATGAATCTACTTGCAGCTGGTTGAGGAAATGCTGCACAACTCGCAGTCCTGGCTTCGTGAAATGCCCCCCTTACCTTGTTTCCTATAACAGAATGTTAAATGTTCTCCTCCTTCCAAATCCCAACTTGGGGCATGCCCAACTTTTTACTGCCTGTGTCCTTGGCTCAGCCTGCAGGAGAAGGGACTCTTGTGGTGTAAACGCGGGGTTTTGGGAAACTCCCTTTGCCTTTGTTTAGAAATTCCCAGCATCCAACACACACCCCCTAACCAGACCTCACCCTTTTTCCTTTCACCCTCCCAGGAGCTGCCCGGCATCCCCGATCCGATGCGTTTGGTCACGTCCCGGGTTTGTTTGCGTTGGAGATTGGTAAAATTCATGGCAATTGAAAAACAGTGCCAGGACTTTAATCAGGGATGGGAATATCTGCCCTTCAAAAATGGGGAGACTGCAGCTCTCAGTAGCTGGCATAGCAGGGGATGCTGGGATTTGTATGCAACAACATCAGGAGGGGGGATGGTTTCATAAACTTGTGTAGGTTTAAAGACCTGAGCTTTTTGCCAAATAACAAAAATCTGAATGGTTCTTCTCCCCCAGTTCATCTTCACAACAACCCTGTCTGGTAGTTCAGGTTGCAGCAGAGAGAGACAGTTCCAAGATCATCCAGTGAGTTTCAGGGCTCGGTCAGGACTAGAACCCAATTCTCATGTCCCAGCTTGACGCTGTAAACACTACACCACACTACCTTTGCTTCTGTTTTCATTCTGGAAGTGCTGTAAAATTTTCATTTACCCTACCCGATATCCCCTTAGCCCTACTCTTCTATTATTACCTAAGGTTTTGGGTGGCTTTTACCATGGTTTTTGCTTTTTTAAAAAATCTGTTCCTATTGATTTCCCTTCCCGTTTGCATTTGCTTTAATTTTTTTTTTGCTCTGTCATACCCAGTTTCAATGCACACGGAGGAAACGGGGTATTTGTATGGCCTTTGGGGTAAAATTATTTCTTCCAAAAGTTTGTTCATGATTTTCCAAATGTCGGGATTTCAATTATTCATAGCATCTTAGAGTTGGAAGAAACCCTAGCGTATCCCCCCCATCCCCATCCCATAAAGAACAGATCCTGAAAGATTCCCACCCCACCTATGTTTAAAATCCCCAAAAAGAAGGTCCATCAAACCCCAAGGAAGCTTGTTCCACCTGGAAGCAGCTCTTGTAGAAAAGATGTTATTTCAGCTGTTTTGTGTAGTTCCAGAGCAGCAAAAAAAGCTTTCTCCATCTTCTATGCCTCTTTTCCCAAACCAGAGAGGGCTGTATGCTATTGTTATAATAAAGTAACTTGTTTTTTTACATTAAAATTTTTTCATTTACATAGAACTTTTTTTTAAAATTAAGTCTGTTTAAATTATTATTTTTTTACTACAATGTTTTGGAATTTTTTTTAAAAAAGCCCAGATATTATAAAAAGAGCAAAAGTTTGGATGGGTGGATGGATGGATGGATGGGTGGGTGGATGGATGGATATGGATGGAGGGAAAAAGGACAAAAATGGACGGATGGAACGGCAACACAAAATGGATGGGTATGGATGGACGGATGGATGGACGGGTGGGCGGGCGGACGGACAACAAAAGAGAAAAAAAGGGAAAAGGATGGAACAGACAACAGACTGACTGATGGACGGATGAATGGATAACAAGGATAAGGGTGGATGGATAGGGGATGGACAACAATAGATGATGGATGGATGGATGAATAGATGGGAGGATGGAAATGGACAGACGGACAGACAGAAGGCTAACATACAAACAACAGAAAGGAAAAAGAATCCTTTGCCTTTGGTTTCTACCCCATTTCCATGCTGAACTTTTTGGCCAGAGCCTGGACCATTAAAGACCAAAGGACCCTGGTTATTTTAGCATCTCCAGTTGACTCCAAGTGGTTTTCTGGCGGGGGGGTCATCATGAGGACTGGAGACTTGACTGCTTTATTACAACTCGAGCGTAACAGGCTTTTGGGGCATCTGTGGAACTTCACTGTTTAGTAACGAGGAAGGAATTTCGTAGGGTCTTAGAGGTGGAAGGGGCGGCATGGGCCATCTAGTCCAAGATCCTGCTGCATGGGATCCCAGGGAAGCCCCCTGCCATCTCACCTCTGTTTAAAGACCTCCAACGGAGGGGAACCACTCTTCCATGCCAAACAGCTCTTAGCAGTCAGGAAGTTCTTCCTAATGTTTAGGTGGAATCTCTTAATGCAGATCTATTGGTTTGCATCGTTGTCACTGGAGCAGCAGAAAAAGAGCTTGCTCTGCTTCTCCATCAGTGCCTCTCAAGCTATCTAATGTGGGGGGAAAGGGGCAATTATTTTCTGTCCTGCATGCTAGGGAACAGAATCTTATTTGTGCTCATTGGCTATGGTTGTTCCTTCCTTTATCAATTTGATCAAATTGGAAGGGGCATCTAGGGGGCATCTATTCCAACTCCCTGTCATTTATAGCTAAAGCATGCTAGAAAGATGCCCATCCCCAAACCCCTGTTGCAAAACCTCCACCGCCGCTCTCCGAGGCAGTCAGTTCCACGATAAGACAAGCTCTTCCTAATGTTTAGATGGGTTAATCTTCTCTTTCTGTCTGTTGTCCGTCATTCCACCTCCACCCACCCCGTCTGGTCTCAGCCTCCCAAAGTGAGGGCCCCAAACCACCGCACGCAACCACCACAACCCAGCCGTGCAGCTCAATCCATCACCCATCCCGTTTCCCTGCGGATGGAGGTGCTCAGCCTTTCCCCCGCCTCCTTTCTGAGGTTTTACCCATTAAAAGCAGTGGATTCAACAAACCAGCAGGCTTGGGCTAATCCATTCCTTTCTCTCTCTCCCCTCCCCCCACCCCATCCCCTCTCCGTCCTCCCAGCAGGAGCGGATTCGAGCAAGACGTCAAAACGCAGCCAAGTACTAGGGAACTGTCAAGGTGAGGGGGTCTCATAGAAGCGGTGGTCCCTCTCGCAGTGGCGGGCAGGAATGGGTTGCTCTTCCGCAAGGGTCTGGAGGAGCCGGCGGGCCTCCCAGGCCGGCTATAAAACTCCCTTTTTCAGAGCTGAACAAAAAGGGCTGTGTGTAGAAGTTTTTCCTTTCTCTTTTCCCTCCTCCAGCCCGCAAAACTCCCCGGCCCAAGAGAATTTTAAGGGCAC
>CAOKZL010004743.1:0-18697 GCA_948472985.1 Iguana delicatissima | reverse complement strand
CCATGCTTTCCCTTTTCTCCAGAGCTCTTTGCTTTATAACTGGCTGCTTCTGTTACAGTCTTGTGTTTTCTGTGTCACTCTTCCCCCACTTGATGCATGAGGGTGTGTGTTTTTAATTTCTCTTCTCTGTTTCTGAGCCAGATACTTGAAGCCACTCCCTTGCTGGAATCCTTTGGAAATGCTAAGACTGTGCGGAACAACAACTCCAGCAGGTTTTGGAAGTTTCTGGAAATCTTTCTGGAGGAGTAAGTAAAACCCACCTGCCTGCCTTTTCTGGTTGTTTTCTTTCCTGTTTTTTGGCTTGTGTGTTTAAAATTCCCACTTGAAATTTTTAAGGAATATTGAGGTCTTCTACTGACACCTACTGACAATGCACAGAGGGACCATTGCTTTCACTAATGACTATTCCCAGGAGGTTCTGAGAGGTGAAAAGAAAATTCCACTACATTACATTTGCGAATAAATCCATAGCTTCATGTTGGAGTTTCTTTTTGAAGCATTCTTCTTGGAAATTAGATTTTTTTAAAGCTTTTCAGTGAACAGTCTCTTGGGGAAGAAGGAAATATTCTTCATTAGGTTTCATTGTCCTACTTTTCTTATAGTTCAATTTATCTTAATTCGTTTTTTTCCTATAAAGAGCTCCTTTTTTATCTTATGAAACTAAGAGAAAGGAACCATGTATTTTGCAGTCACAAATAATTATGGGATTGCTTTATTTTGTCCAATAGCAAATATGGTAGGTTTGCTTGGACCTTTATTTTATTAAAAAATTAATAAATCAGAAATTTATCTCCCTTTCTGACTGATTTTTTTTCCTGGAATAAGACCGTAGATAGGTTGTTTGTTTGTTTTAATAACCAAGCCTGTTTCTCTAGTCCTACTACCTCTTTCTCTTTCCTTCCCTCCCTTTTCTGAAAAGAGGGGAAAAAACTACTTTGTGCAGAGATATCTTGCATAAACTGAGGAACCTGAAAAAGAATAAAGCAGTTGTGTCTCACTTTTGTACAAGAGGTGAGAAATTTTGTGGGAGTTAACAGGATATCTTGACATTTTGAGACACCACGTCTTGTTGAAGACAGGTCATTTTTGTAAATATTGTCTACATGCCTAATTGTTAAGGGAACCATCTTGGAACCTCTTCAGTGAATTAGAGGCTTTGGACTCTGCCTCTTGCCCTGTCAGAGGGCTTACCACCAGCAGAAGCCCTGTTCGCAGCGTATTAACGCTCACAGAATTGTCCCTCTAGACTAAAGCAACTAGCAGATCTCCCACTGTAAGTAGATACCTTCTTCTTGTGTGGTTGGTAGGTGAGAATGGCTCTGCCTGACACTGAAAAGGTTCTTGCATTTCGTACTTCCTTTGTTCTGGTGAGATATGGTAGGCCATTTCATGGAATGCCCCTCCAAAAGGCTCACTTGGCACATTCTTAACTAATTTACCAGTTTCAGGTAAAGGCTTTTTCCCTTCTAACTGAGCATTTTAAATTGTATTATGGTTTTATAATAATGTGCTAGCTCTGTGAATGCTACGCCCTATGTCAGTTTTAAATACATTTTGTTGCCACAGAGTTACGACCGCCATTATTCTCTGTTTTAAAATGAATTGTGATTTTATCATGGAACTATCTAGGCTGTGTTGTATTGCTTTTCTTTTAGCTGCCTAAATCTCTGTAGACTTCCCAGAGAACTTCAGTGATGGAATGCTCTGTAAACTATATAAATAAACAAGAGGCCGCTATTGAAAAATCTATTTTCTCTTGTACCCATACTTCAATTTTTAGTTAGTTACAGATTCATAACAAATCCATGGCTTGTTGACTCCTGTAATTTTGTAAAGAACTTGGTTCCCCGGTGTCCTCCCAAACTACTGTTCCCAGAGATCTTTTAAGGGAAGACTTCTTGGTTTCACATAGCTTTACATTTCTGGAACAGAGCCTTGTATCAATGTCTGCATCATTATTTTAAACCTGAGTAAAAAATGTGATATCTAACTGTTGCAAATTCCAACAAATCCTTGCAACTTCTCAATGATTTGCCTCAGGACGGATGAATTCTGTCTTCCTTTTTATACAGCTTTTCTAATACAAATATCTATGCATGTTTTTCCCTTGGATCTACTTAGTCATAATTTTTAAGTATCTAGTCCAACGTGGTGGGCAAATGAATCCCTGGGGCTACATACCCCACAAGCCCTTGACCTCTCCAGACTCCTTGAGCAACACTTTTTTTCTGGCCCCCAAAAGAATGAATTACCTTGTCCATGAATGACAATTTTATACAAGATACAGGAATCTTGCCTGCTGTTTAACCTTTTAAGAAATACATTTTTTTTCCAGAAAGTGAAGTTGTACGGCCACTTTGTTCTGCTTTGTTTTCTTTGTTTCAATCTTCTGGTGGCAGAAAATTGCCCCCTGAACCCACTGCAGTTGCCCACCTCAGTCTATCCCCTCTGATATTATCTTTCCAGTTGCTTTCCAATTGCTGCCCCCAGTCTGGAGTGGTGAGGACTAGTGTTGTGTAAATAATAGTCTTTACACAATTAGTAAAAACTGTTTCTACAATAACTTAGTAGAAACGCATCTAAATTTTTATATGATACTGTCTGCAGTAAAGAAATTTTTACATCTTCTCATTCATCAAAGAATTCATTGGTTATCCAATGGCTGCATGTATTGTGAATTATTTCATTTTTAATTGTCTAGAATATGCAAAAACTGCAAGAAAAAGCCCATTACAGTTGCTTATTTTCTTTAATAGCTACTTCATCAGCCATCTTTAAATTCACATCTTATGCTAAGGGATTAATAAAAGCCCTATCATATTGATTAACCAGTTTTATGTTTGTGTGAATTAGTACACATTTAAAAAATAGGAGAATAAAGGGAGATGATGTTACACTTTTATAACTTTGAAAATGGTTTGCAGGGAAAAAAGAGAAGGTGATAGAATCTTTTTATATGAAAGCACACAAAATATGCATTTTTCATTTTTCTAGCATGGTTTTATTTGTATATACCAAAATGCAGGTGAACTGTCAATTTTATAAAAAATCAAACTTTGTATCGTTTATACTGTTACTTGGATTATATTCTGGAACTGTACTGTCACATGGTAATATTTACTATTGAATTATCTTATTACTGGATATTTGGCAAGGTAGGAGCCTAATAAAATACGAAAATTTCATGTTCTTCAAAATTTGTCTTCATGTTATGTAAAATATATGCAAAGAATGAAAACTGAAAACCGTGTTTCTCTGTCATTGGTTTAAAAACTGGAAGATCAGAGTACAAGCCAGTATTTTTCATGCATTGTTCTTCTGAATCCCATATTATAGTGAGATGTGCCTGGAAAGATCAGAGGCAAAGAAGTACAAGGAAGATGGGCTGACAACTCTTTTATACAAGTCACTTATTGAAAGTCCTATTAAAGAGATTCCGGCAGTGTGGTACAGGGGGAATCCATAACTTACCTTCATTCTCAAAGGAATGCTTGGTTCTCCTGGACTACACTGCCTTACTTTGAAAGAAAAAAACTGATGGTCAAGCCATTTCTGATTTGTCAGAGTGCTTGTTTTGGGTCTTTTAAAGGTATATGTGTGAAAGAAATAGTGATTCAACAAAGAATTGTGTGTCCTGGATTTACAGATGCAATTCTCTGGTTTTCAAAAACATTTATTTTAAAGGGGGACGATCAGGAAGCCTTAGGGTGACACATACACACACAAATTCCACACAAAAGCCTTTTATGGACAGCTTAAAAGGCCCTTCTGATCTCACACGTACGGTTGTGGAATGCGACTTAAGCAGCAGCGCATATGCGCAGGCACAAAAGGAAAATAGATGTGCTGTTCCTTCTCTAGGAACGTTGACTGTGTGGTGTATTTCATTCGCATTCAGCTAAAACACAAGACAGACCACACCAGCCAACTGGGAAGGCCAGCATATACTGCTCTGACCCCAAACACAAGGAGCGGAAATTTCTTGGCAAAGCTTCATTTTAGCAGTTAGGCTCACGGGTAGTTAAAACTGATACAATTTCATAGATTGATGGGACTTATTCACGGCATTTATTTGTCACCTCTTGACTCGCAAGGCAAAGCACAATGAATAAAAACACATTAAAACATTAAATAAATAACTAAAAAAACCCTGAAACACTCTAGTTGCTAAACCAGTAAAAACTCTTTGAAAATAGTGCTAAAACCAGACAAACAATTTAGAAGAGAGACACAAGAGCTAGCTCTAACCTTAAGATCCAAAGGGCAGTCTTCTCTGCCCCCAGCCAGAAGTTCAGAAGACCTGACCTTCCTTAGGCGGGAGTTCCTCAAGTGCGGTATTGCTGCAGAGAAAGTCATGTCACATATACTCACCGAACAAGCCTCATGGGGTGGAGAGACATGTAACAAGTTATCCTTTGAAGACTGTAGATTTCAGGAAGGCTCATATGGAAGAAAGTGGACTTTCAGATTTCCTGGTCTTAGGAAAGTGCACCACTGACACATCAGCCAAAGCCGGGCAAAGTCACTCCTATCAAGAGCAGCCACTGGGCCTTCCAGGAGCAATGCTGGGTCTAAAAGCACTCACAAGCGACAAACCTGAACTCTTGGAGTACAGCCCATCCAGAACAGAATATGATCCCAAACCCAGGTTAGCTTTCCTGCTGACCAATAGCACTTCTGTCTGGTCTGGACGGAGCTTCAGTTTGTTCCAGTACTTCACTGCATTCAGACAGTGACTGGACTTCCGTAACATCCATGGTGTCAGTTGTAAAAAAGATACTGATGACCCTCCAAACTCCATATAACTTTTCCCAGCAGCTTCATGTAAATGTTAAAAAAGCATATAGGACAGTAGGGTACTGCTTTTGTTCATCTACAGTTTAAAAGTGTCTCTATAATACCTTCATTTTTCTCAGAGAAACATCCAAGTCTAGGCTCTGGTAAAAGTAATAAGTTTCAGATCAGAACCAATAAATCTTAATAATTTGACAGTTGGATCCAAACTTAGTCATGCTTAGGGGAAATCAACTGAAATCAATCGTTTACGTTAGTCATCCATGAACTTCCGGTGACTTATATGAGTCTGTTCTATAAAAAGTGTACTTACCCCAGTTTATAATGTGTAAACATGTATAAATTTCACATTAGAATTATAAAAAATAAGTACAAATGTCAAGTACTATGGTAGTCGTTGGACACCGTTGGTTCATCCCAGAAAAGGAAGTAAAAGAGCTGTTGGCCTAAGTTACAAAAATATGTTTCCTCTCTTGCATACTCATGACTGCACTAAGTAGGCATTTCCTAAAGTGCTCAAAACTGATCCCTTGTTAATTCTTAAGTTGCACAAGAGCATCCGAGGCTACCTTCTTTGGTCTGTTAGTTCAGCAGATAAGCCTTTCTCATGCAATATGGTTAGAAAAGATAACAAAATTACACATACTTTTTTAAAAAAATCACAAAAGTGTAGTTATGTGACTAATTCATTGAATACATTTCAAGTGAGTGAGTGATACGGGGCCAGGTGAGGTGCTTCAGAGGACACAACTCTCGACTTGCGAGAGTCCTTGGGCATCCTTGGGTTTACTTTTTATGCCACTGTGATGTGTGTGGCTTCACATCATATCCCTCTGGCTGCTCTTGCAACTGTGCCATCTCCACTGAGGTTCCTGTTTGCCTCAAGTTCTGTAAATCCAAAATGTGAAGATAATTGTGTGTTTGGTAAATATCTAGAGAACAAAAATAATAGAGATAAAATCCATCTGTCTCTATGCTTATTTTTATGTGATACAGGCATTTATTGTGATACTAGCATGTTTACCGAGCATTGCCTGGGGTTTTTATTTTCCTCTTAAGAACTCACCAAACTGTCTTCTCCATTTCCTATAGCTTTGCTACATATTTCCCAATGCAATCTGTATTGAGAGTTATTTACATACACAGTTTGGGCTCCTGAGGGAGTACACTGTCTTCCTCCTTGCTGCTAGGCCTCATGTCCATAGCAATTGACCCGTTCCTGTACCTGTAACTTTTCCCCACATTCCCCAATCCAATCTTTATTCAGAGTTGTTAACATTCAGAGGTTGGGTTCGTGATGGAATAAACTGTCCTCCTCCTTGCTGCTAGGCCTCATCTCCATAGCAACCGACCTATTCCAGTACCTGTAACTTTTCCCCATAGTCCCCAATCCAATCTGTGTTCTCTGGTGACGTTGTTGTACTGGCTTTTTTTTTTTTCTGTTGTATTTGTGCAATGGCTTTCTGTTTTTCTGGAAGCATTTTTTGTTTTAAGATTCCTCACATATGGAACCAATACAATCTACTGTGTGAGGTGAGAAGACCTTGTAACTATGTTGTGTATGTCACTTCAGTTTTCCTCATATACGCCTCCCAAATGTTTTCTGGCATCCTTACTGATGGTAGGCCTCATCTCCATAGCAACTGGCCTGAGGCCCAAGAGCTCTTGGCTGAGAATTCTAAAGGCCCCTCCCTAAACTGCCAACTCCAGGATTCCATGGAATCTTCACAGCCAGCCAATCATATGAGGTCTTCTCACCTCACTCAACCAATTGTATGAGGTCTTCACCTGCCTGACGCAGACAGACAAACTCACAAACACACAGACAAAAAATTGACTTCTATGTAGTAGAATTCACCACCAAGAAAAGTCTTTTAAATCTGGATATGTGGAATCTAGATCTTCCATGTTTACTTTTGAGAGAGGAAGAGACCTTTGGGATAACTCCTTTTATACGTTTGTGAAAGCTATAGCATAGGCAAACATTTAAGCAAGTGAATGAGACCAATTCAGCAGCTACTTTGTCAGCCAGAACTAGAGGTAGTGATGGTCTGACCAGCGTTTGGTGCAGCTCCTTTGGCATTTGGACTGAAACCCAAAACATATTCACTGTCCCACTGATATGAAAGCAAACAGCCACTGCTGGATCTTCTTAACTAAATAGGGCAGTTTCGTGGGCTTATGGATTGTGAGGGTGGTGAGGATAAACAAAATAGATTTTACCGGGTAGCTTTAAAGCCCATAACTTCTGTTTTCTCTTTTCACATAGTCTGCCTATTTAGTCATGATAATTTTGGACAATCCAATCATACCTGAGAAATGTGAGAACCTGAGCTTGGAACAGTTATTTTGATCTTTTTTGGGGGTAGAGGTGGGGGGATAAGCCCAGGTGACCATGGTGGCTTGAGAACCTTCGGAGTTAGCTGTGGCCTAAAAACATTAAACTGCCAAGGTCTGGTCTCAGTGTGGCTGATTCTCATCTGCTCCAGTAATGTGACTTTCCAAGACATCTTATTTCCCAGGAAGTCTGACTGATGTGGCTTTTTCAAAACAAAGTAGTATTACTCACTAACATGATATCGTAAAAATAAGTGGTGGAAACCTTTTATTGTTTTTGTGGTTTTATACTGATTTATTATTTTGTCGCATACTTTTATGGCTTTATTATAAACCACTTTCAGATCTTATTAATGAAAAGTGGCATAAAAATGTCCTTATGGTGTATCAATACATAATGGAGAAAGCTGGCCCCCCCCAGATGTTGTTGGACTGCAGCTCCTATCATTTCTGGTATAAACTATGGCTGAGATCCTGTATTGGACAAGTAGCCATAGTGCTGTAGCTGTACTCCATGTCCTGATCTAATCCACAAACTCACCTCAAAATCCAGGCAGCTGTACTGAGCGATGGTATTCTGCAGTGTTGGTGAGCAGGGGACTGAAGGATGATACTTCAAGCCTCCTCCTGCCAATAAGTGGTGATCCCATGAGCAGAAGTAGTGCCCTCTGAAGGGCCCTGTTACAACTCTTCATCAGTGGCATAGGGACGGGGGACGAGAGAGGTGATGTGCCCTGGGTGGCACTTTTTGGGAGCATTGCCGCTCCATGTCTGCCCTCTGCATGCCATCTCCCCTCCTCTGTGTGTTGTCACCCTCTTCCCCGTGTGCCATTGCCCCACCTCCATGCACCGTCACCCTGCCTCCATCCCTCCGCCTCTGCCCCTACCCTGCTCATGACAAGCTACGTCACTGCTTTTCATCATATTGTTGCTTACTGGTGGGAAGGCGCTGGATGCATCCTGCTTCAGGATCCCACTCACTAGCACTGCAGAACATTGTCCCTCACTACCACTGCCTGTATTTTGAGGTGGGTTGGGGTGCACTTGTGGCAAAGGTGCCACAATTGTAAATGTGAATACCAAACAATTATGAGGTTGTAAGCCTAGCTTATGATATCATAACTGCCTAGCAGGATACTAGTTTATGATTTATTGGCTTCTGATAATCCTCTACGATTTGCCCATTTGTATCTCTTCAACTTTATTTACTAAAATAATCGTGGCTTGTTTAGTTTGTTTTGTCTAGCTTTGGGCCCCTCCTCTTCCTCTTCTTCCTTTCTTTTATTTCTGGCTTCTTTAAGGAGAGCGTGTCACTATACAGCTTGATCTGGCTTGAGGCTTTATTACTTATGCAGTAATGAGTAAGTCACAAGAAGATAGAGTTCCTTGGGAAATCGCGGTGGGAAAAGAGGTGGGCAGCATACAGTGTAATTTTCCCTGATCTCCCAAGAACGTCATGGACTATGATACTAAGAAGCTGATTCCTGTGTGTAATAGCTTGTGCTATTATGAAATAAAAACAATGCACAGGATGAAATTAAAGCAGCTGTAGAAACTTCAGTCTAGAACCAATCTCTGCCACCTTGAAAAGCAAGACAAGGTCTAATTGTCTTTAAGTTATGCATGTGACAGCATTTGATAGTTCTTTAAAGAAAATAATGGAACTGATGTGAGGAATCACAGGACAGAAACACAAAGTGACAAAAATGCCTTAGTAAACTAGTTGGAATGTTGACATTTAGGTTGTACAGTGGCCTGTGACATCTGGACAGCATCAATAGTAAGTCTACAGGCTTGTAATGGAGTCTTACAGATGTACCCAGTTTTTCCATGTCCCTGTTATATTATAGTACAGTTTATCTTTATCTACACCCACCTTTTCAGTTTTCTTGTCCTTGCACAAGCTCCTCAAAGAAAGGATTGCTTATTACTTAGAACAGCATCACCATAAAAAGCAGATCGGGGGTGTGGAGTGGAATAAAGGAACAAGATATAGCTAGGCCTTAGAGAGACAAGGTACTGTACAGGCATTCTTCGACCCCCTGGATTCTAAGGCAGAATGCATACCTGTGTTTTTTTTTCCAGGAGGTTGTGTTATTTGTCCACAGCATGCAAAGCCATTCTTTCTTGCTCTAGAAATGTCTAGACAGAGTAACCAATTGGAATGTACAAATGTCAGAGAATTACACATTTGTTCTCCAGCTGCATGTTAACAGACAAGGATTGCTACATCTCTTAAAGCATAGACTCAAGGAGCTGGAACATGGGGTTTATAACTCCTGGGAGTTATGCCCCCCCAAAAAGTAACTTTCCCAGTCTCAGGGGAATGCTTGGCTATGCCTGGTGGCTTAGGAATGGAGCCAGACACACAAAAGAGGCAGTCAACACAAACAGCTGAAAATACACAGAAAATAGCCTCTACTCATGGTTCTGGTTTCTGACTGTGACATACCACCGGTGACCATGGAAACTATGAGAAGAAGGCTAACAGTGCAGTCTTACATATGTATACTCAGAAGTAAATTCTGATCAGTTAACATTAAACTTGAACAAAGATTCTAAGAGGCCAAGACATGGTGCTTTGGGACAGTTGAATAAGGCAACATTTGTTCAGCTAGGAAAAGAAATGTTATACTTTTTTTCTGGTTTTTTGAGAGAGTTTGAAAGAGAATCATTAATTGTCTACCATTTTAAAGTGGCTTGAATACACACATGTGTGCACGCACACACACACAGGACTGCAGGCTTGGCTCAGCAGCATTCAAAATAATTACCTCCTAAATATATCTGAAACATCAATCCTTTGTCTGACAATCTGTCTTTTTAAGGCATCTTTATGGGGAGGAAGTCTTCATGAATTTACTCCAAACCACTGTATTGCAAACCTTACACGCAAACCAACTCTTAGGGTGTGCAGTTAGTTGGCTTCCAGCAGGACCTTTCACAAGACCCAGCTTGCTTCTTCAAATCAACATTGCAAGCTGCAGCGACAATTAGGTGCTCTGTGGTCCCTCATATTGCCATTTTTCCAATTACAAAGCTATCTTTCTTCACCAGAGCACAAGGTTTAGGCAGTACTTCTGCAGAGGAGAGAGAAGCAATGACGAGTTTTTGACAAAACAGAGGAGAAGGAGCCTCTCTGTAGCTCTCAGCAGGAAAACAAAGACAACTGAACAAACTCTTGAGTTAAGGGAAAGGGTTTGCTAAGAATGTGCTTCAGTTTTCCTGTGGTAATAACGACAGTATAGGCATTGCTATAAACAGAAGGAGCAGCAATTCACTGATGATGAACAGTTGAGTAGTTTCTAAAATTCTTTGGATTCCCCAAAAGTTTTGAAAAGAGGTTAATATCAGGATTCAGGGTAGGACATTTGCCTCTGACAGTGCCATCCAGAGTGAATTTGCTGCCCTACTGTTACCCCAAAATGTGAGTGACACAAGGATCGACCCGTGATGCCAGTACCTCCATGTGACTATGGGGAATTAATTAGCTCAAAATTAGGAGGCCTGTGGGGGGCGGTAAGTTAAGAACTTTCCACCAATGTTTATAGGGTCTTACGGCAAAGAACCAGCCAGAGAATCCAAAATGTAAACTAAAAGTGTATTTTATTGAGAGATTCACATGTGCAGGCAAAAGATACAAGCACTCATGCACTTGTTCAAGGACTAACCAAAGGGTAAAGGAGGGTGTTACTGCAGTTTTCTAGCCTGGACTTGTAGGATATTAGATATCATTTGATATCAATAATTTGACCTTCTTTACCTATTCCTCTCCATGTGCTTGCAAGGCCCCCGGACAAGCACGCACACAGGTACGGCCGCAAATCGCTGAAATATTCCAAACTAATACAGGCAGGCCAGAAATAGCCAGACTACCTCTTTAGGTAGGCAAGTACCACATTATGTATGCACGCTACTTACAAAGAACTCCCTACCCCAAGCAGGCAGCTTGACGAGCCGAATACTCAGTTGTCAAGCAATCTGCTTTTGCATACTGGCTACTCTATTGACAACGCTGTCTTAACTCAATTATGTAAATCACTGACCTTTCGGAGGCTTTGTCTCCAGCCCGAAACTCATTGTTATCCCTGAGAATGGACTAACCTGCAGCCACATTTTCCCCTGTAAGACCCCCTGACTTTGAGCTCTTCCTCAGATCGCTCTTGGCTTCCATGCTGCCTTGCTGTCACTTCGTCCAGCAAGCCTTCCCCTCAGCTCCTCGTGCTGAGAATCCTCACTTCCACGAACTTCTTCTTCAGACTACCTGGGCTTTAGGATAGGTGCAGTATTTCCCATACAAAACCTCCTCTTAAAACCCTCTATCCCACTCCAACCTTTATTTCTATAGTTCTCTGTGTGAATGTGTTGCATACATGTGTTTGACTGTACATCAATAAAAACATTATTATTATTTCCATCTGTTTGCTCCTTGACTCGGCCTGACCCCATAGACATTGGATAAAAGATCTCGCTACGTTGCCCTGCCTCTTGTAGCACTAGCTTGTGCTCTTTGCTAATTTCCAACTTTGTAATATTTGGAGTGCACTTAGGTGTCCCTCACGGGACCCCCAGAAATCAGGGTAACAAAGGAAAGTTGTGGATAGAGGAATTTTAGGGTTTGGGTGATAATTACAGGTCTCAAGAGAAGAGAGGAAAGTGGCAATGTGGCTTAGGTAAGCTCCTAAGGAAAGTTGTCATTTAGGAATCTAGGTGACAGCATGGCATTCAGCAAGATAAGAGACTGCACTGAATGGCTCAAAACTGAGGATTTTCATACCTGAAAACTACCCTGTGAGTATGGGTATGAATTGCTTCCCAGCTGAGTGCATAACGGGAGTTGCAGCACAAACAATGAGATTCAGACAGTGTTGATAGTCTTGGTATAGTGGATAGGTTGGACAGACAAAGAAGGGAAACATCCAAGTGTGAGGGAACAGGGTTAAAACAATCACAGTTTGTTGGGAACTTCCCCTTTCTGCACAGATCTGTCTTGCTTCAGCATAAGTCTATTGTCTCTGAAGCTGCCTCATATACTGCCTGACAATTACTTCAGTTGTGCCCACAGAGGGTGTGGCTAACCTACCTTGCAATCCCACGTTTACAATCAGTAATTTTCCTCTGTCCAGCTTGACCTTCTAGTCACTTCTGGTTCCATTTTATATCAATGCCAATTAATGTAGTGCCAATTAAATAATATTTGCCAATTAAACCATAACAATCTTGGGGGCTTTGTGGGACTGTAACATTACTTCATGTAAACCCACTTGCAATATGACTATGAGACACTCTTTCCTTATCTGGCTTTCCTATCTTTATATGTGGGTTATTGGCATAGTAATGACCTAAGGTACAAAGGACCCTGGAAAATTACATATCTGAAAAAGCCACATTTTCCAGGGCTACCAATTTTCTGCTTTACTCGTTACTTATAAACTTAAAAAAAAGCATCTATTTGTGGCATCAAAGACATGGAGTGAGGAAGGAAAGACAATGAATTTGGGGTGGTTGGGCGAAAGGCAAGATTTCTCCATCCTGTGTATCTAAGCTGAACAAAATTTTGGTTGGAGGTGGGCAACAGGATTTCTAATTCTCAGAATTTGATTCAAGGTACTTGGGACAAAGTGTAAAGATGCAAAGCTAAGGAGATATGCAGTTTCCTAATGGCTTGAAGGATTTCTGCTGTTCATTCTGTCTTAATGTGCTGGGGTTGGGTCTTGACCTATCAGCTCCCAGCTGTACCCACTGCGTTTCAACCTCAGGAGACTTGGCAAACCCATTTGGCAAGCCCACCTAAGACAATATGTGATTTTTTGTTGTTGTTGAAAAAAGTGTTATAACACAGAGTATGTTTCTTCATTATCTGCAACAGCCCTTCATATATTGTTGGACTCAAACATGACAATATTTTTGCATTGTGCATGATTTCCATGAGTTACAGTGATACCTGCGTGGGAGATAAATGTCATATGTGAAACAGCCCTGAAAAGATCAAATAAGTACTAATGATAGCTAGAGGTAGCTTTAAACATCAGTGGTTTCCTCCCACTTTTTAAAAGGCCATCTGTTACAAGAGAAACATCATAAATGGTTACT
This sequence comes from Iguana delicatissima, assembly GCA_948472985.1. Lineage (NCBI taxonomy): Eukaryota > Metazoa > Chordata > Lepidosauria > Squamata > Iguanidae > Iguana > Iguana delicatissima. Next base: position 5,473 of record CAOKZL010004743.1, on the reverse strand, counting down.
GTCTTTGGTGTGCCGAGAGCTCTCTTTCTAAGCTGAATAATTCAGCTTTGGTTGTAAACTGTCACAGTGGGAGAAGATTAATTTATTTTCCCCTTTGCTGGATTTTGTGCTTGATCAGAATTTTGCTGCCAGATAGATCAATCTAAGCTCCAAAGTTTTAAAAATGCTATAATGTTAAAATTTAGTTAGACCATTTATTTCTAGTTGTCACAATGATTATGCTTCACAATTGTTCCAAGGTCCAAACTGGAAAATGTATGGGTGTAATATGGGTGTAATACCTCAGCCTTTTCTGATGTGGTGCTCACTGTCTGCATTCCAATACAGTTCCTCAAAACTCTCAACTTACTGCCTGGGAGGTTCTGGGAGTGGTAGTCCAACACATCTGGGTTAAACATGCATAGTTCCTCATCCCAATCTCTTAGATTGAGGGTCTTCACCACTTTTTACACTTTTTACTACTCTGGATTCTGTCTGAGATCACTCTTCTCAACTTCTGGTAATGTGAGTGCCAGCTCATGATGGTGATTAAACCAGAGAGTCAGAGTTAATGTCAGCAGTCTTTTAAGCATTCTTAAGTATTGGAATGTCAGGACATTTATTTACATGGAAATAAGTTGTTTCTTTGGTTCTGTTTCAGGCTCTTTATTATATGAATTCATAGATATATAAACATATACATACCCCATGGGGAGAAACAAGTTGGCAACTGAGTAATCTGATCTGTAATGTGAAGAGACACCAGGTTGAGAGTGGCAGATCTACCTTAGACTGAGGGCTCTAAAGAAGCAGATCCAGAACCTGATGCTATATGGATAAGGGCACATGTTTACAGGCCCCAAAATGGGTATCCTTAGAGAGTCAAGAGTCAGGCACTTAGTTTAATGTGAGAGGAGGCTGACATTGGAGGCATGGTATTGTACCAAGGATATAACAGAGACCTTGCATGGGACTGTTATAAAGGGACTTCCTATCCAAAGTCTTGGTCTGGGACGGGTTGTAGGAAAGCCACAGGCTATGTAGTCCAACTGGCAGGGGTAATAAATACTGAGGAGGGATGTGCTGTTCAGTAAAATTCAGAGAAAATACTGACAGAGATCCAGCTGGTGTGCTGATGAATTTGATATGATAAGTGAAATAACTTATAACAGCTTACTTTCAGATAGGTTAGTTAATCAAATGTTATTTCTGCATTTTAAAGTACCTTTAGGAAGAATTTTTGGCAAAGCGGTAAGCTTGTTCCAAAGAAGAAACCGCCTTTAACCCAGTCCTAAAACCGAAACAAAAGAAGCCATCACCTAGCTATTCCTAATAGGCTGGGTCAGTAACCTGGCATCCTCTGTAGGTTTTGGACTACAGATCTCATAGATCCTGACCAGCATAGCCATTGGTCATGGGTGACTGAAGCTGAGGTCCACAATATGTAGTAAGCACCAGGTTGCCAACCCCTGCAGTTACTGGGTGTCTGCAAGGTTGTCTAACTTTTCACTGCCTGATCCAAATGATGGATCCAGTGCAGAACAGGGGAGTTGAGCTACCTCTGTGTGGCAGAAGTCAAATCCCCTGCAGTAGTAGGTATGGAGGGCTTGGAACATGGCCCAGGCAAGGAGATGTAGCAAGTGGTTTGTCTTGGAAACTTAATTTGGAAGTTTTTGGAAATTTTTGAAATTTCCAGAAGCTGTTGGGAACAGGGAAGTATGTGTTGGGGTGGGGTTGGAGGGCTAACAAAATATGGTCAGTTAAGGGATAAAAATAGCCACAGATTTATTGTTTACAGAGTACTGTACTATGTGTGTCTCAAGCCACAGATCCCATCATTTAGCACCCCATGTGCTAAAGAATACCAATGGGATGATAAGTTATGAAATCAAGTAGGGCACAGACTTATCATGACAATCTCTCCTGCTGCCTGGGTGAGAGACAGGCATGATATGATTCCAGCTGTGTAAATACCTCTCCTCCCTTCTGAGCATTAGGTGAGCCTAGTCCACCTACATCCAGAAAAGGATTTTCTAACCTCACAGTACCTGGGGGCTTAATATCCTCATTCTATTGCCAAGGCTGTAGGTTGCTTCAAGGGTCATCACTGTAGTGTATAAAAGAAAACGCCGGTGGGGAGAAGACATAGCTGCACCTTTGATACACTTGACCACCAGTTTTTATGGATTTCTATTTCTTCAGATGCATTTGAGCAAAGCCTTTGTAGACAGACATATATAGAGACGTGGGGTGTAGGGGAAAGGAAAATGTGAAATGTAAATAGAAATACAAAACATGATGGTATGAAGATAAGGTGGAGAGTACAGTCTTTATGATGCTTGTAAAAAGTAGTTAAAAGAACAAAGTGCACACTATATCACTGTAGTGAAGAAAGTCTAAAAGTGAAATCTAAAGATGCTAGCTCTTCAGCACCATCTGCAGGGGACATGGGATCTTCATTATGTAAAAGAAGCCAAATCTCGTATCATAGATGGACTGGACTCTGTCTTGACATGGAGCTTAAGGGCTTCTTGTACATTAGGAGGAACAAAACACTCTGATATTGAGTAATTTTTTGGAGAAAAAATCAGGGTTTAGAAGAAGCTTGTGATGCAGCTTCTAAATGTGTACCTGGTCATCTGTGTCCACATACACTCTGGCAGCACACAGACTCTCTAGTTTTATTAGCTCTCAGGAGACTTGGAAATAAACAACAACAGAGCTGTGTATTTGTAGGAAAGTCCATATATCTCAACTGGTCCAGATCTTGATACAATGTCATCTCTAATTTTGCACATACTGCAAAGTGATGCTCCCATGGGAATCCTGCTGAGCGAAAGAGCTAGCTAAGTTGGTCCAACAGGAAAATGTGAGAAGGATATTGCCAAGCCAGACAAATAAATAACATAGCTCTTCACATTTCTTGTTGGCAAACACTAAACTTTGGTGAAGACACGTGAAGGACAAGACTGTAATGAATTGAGGGAGGTGAGACAAAAAGTAATTTCAAAGGTGTCTGAATGGGAGGAAGATAGAGACTTGTAAAGTTTATCAAACTCTTTTTTTTTAAAAAAAAAGAATATTTGCTGTTTCTGAAATGCATATATATATTGGGTGAGGTGTTTGTGTTGGCAAATTTAATCATAACACAGTCAGAATTGAATCAATATTCTTAACCATCCCCTAAGGTTGGCTCTAAACAAAGCAGTGGCTTTTGCATGGAGCAGTGGTTTCCAAGCAACTCAGGAGTTATCCAAAATGACAGCTATCTCTCACGCTTCCTTACACTTTTTGTTCCCACTTCATTTTGTTAGGTTCAACCAATTTTTCCCCCCACTACCCTTCTCTCTGGACTAGTTTGAGGGAACACAGGCAGTATGTTTTGTACCTGTCTCTCCCACCATTTCTGTTTGATCTTTCCCGGTCTTGTATACAGAAAACATATCTGGGGTAGCCATGTTGAACATACAGCAAAGTACAACAACATCCAAAAAATAACAAGATGGTGATATCCTTTGGGCCAACCAAAAATGCACAAAATATATCATGCAAGCTTTTGATGTTCCTGGCTTCTTCATCAGGCAAAGGTGTTAAAAAACATACAGAAGAAAGAATAAAAAGTGATTGTGTTAGATTCACAGGCCTACATTTCATCAAGTTGGTGTTTTTGTTGTTGTGAGTTGAGGTGGTCTGGAGTTATATTAATTCCGGCAAAAGAAATGTTATGGCCTGGATTTCATAACTCTTTGGCCATTTCTGCCCTCAATATCCTTTGAAATTCTGAGGATTTGTAGTTTATTGAGGCTTAAGAGCTCTCTGGAGGAGAATTCTAAGTGCCCCTCCCTAAACTGCAAATCCCAGGATTCCACAGGATGTTGAAAGTGGAATAATAGCACTATACCAGTGTAGTGTGGTAATGGCCTTTGTTTCCCAATGTTCACAAGGCCAAAGAAGGGAGTGACTTCAGCCTTCACTGATATCCCTCCAGACCACCTTCACTGACAATAACAAAAAAACAATCTTGACAAAATGTAGGCCTGTGACTCTAACACTTTTTTTTCCCTCCTGTGTAGTTTTTAACATCTTTGCCTGATGAAGAAGCCAGTGAAACTTTGAAAGCTTGTACAATATATTTTTTTGCATTTTTGGTTGGCCCAATAAAAGCATTCCTGTCTTGTCTGACACTCCATAATCTCTCTTGCAGCTCACTTCACTTTTATCCTGCCCCCTTGTCAGAACTTATGTCTGACAAGAAAAAGCTATTTTCTCTCCAAGCCAATGTGACATAGGTCCTTTTTGCACCTTACCTTAATAGCGTGACAAACCGCTGCCATCGTGGTATTGCCAATATTGCAAGAGGCCCAGTACAGAGCCTATTGCATTCCACATGCACCAGGGCATTTGCAAGATAGCACTGGCTCACGCCCTGTGCCTTTTCCACACGTTGGCATCCTGGGCCATGCCCAGGTCCTGTCCCATCCCTGCCCCACTGTCCCTGATTGGTCAGTTGTTGTTGTTTTTTTGCCAGCCATCATGCTAAAATTAGCTCGATGGATCCTTCCAACAGGTGATTGCAGCAGCCCCAAGGGCAGACTGGTAGCAGAAGCCATCCTGTAACAGGCTGCTCCAGAAAAGGTGGGGACTGGCAGGGCAGATTGCAGCTGTGACCCAGCTTGAGCCGTAGCTGTCTCCATGACCTCCCATGGAGCCTGACCAGAGGGACCTCCTCAGGACACTGGCCATACAGCTCTATATAAATAACATCACCGCCCTCTGGGCCTGGAGGGCCATGACAGTGACGATGGGGAAGGAGAGCTATTCCGGTGGTGGCTGCCACCGGCTACACCCGAGCAGCCGCCACCACCGCTGCCACTGTAGCAAATGACGGGGAAGATCCCGCTGATCTTTGTGTCACTATGCATGCCTAGCTGGGAACCCTCCCACGCCCCTGGAGATTGTGGGTTAGGACCCCTGTCTGACGGGACTGGTGGATCAGAGAAGTGTTGGTGACCTGGGATGATGAAATGTGGCTTTACCACTTCAGAATTACCTGGGCCACCCTCTTTGAGATCATAGAGCATCTCTGCCCTCACCTGCAGCACACTGCCACTGTCATGAGGATGCCCATCTCTGTAGAGGAATGAGCCACCGTCATGATCTGGTGGCTCACCACTCCCTTAATCTACAGGAAGACTGCCAACACCTTTGGACTCAGCATTTCGATGGTGGCAGGGATAGCGGTAGAAGGTTGTCTCACCATCTGACACGTCTTGCTGGGCACCATCTTCTGCCTGGACAACCACTGCTTGGTAAGTCCACCCTGAAGTAGGAGCTGTGCTACAGGAAGCATGGCCATCTCACAATTACCATGTCAAGCACGGCTGTGGGGCACGCCCCCCTACAGGCGAGATGGCATGCTGCTGTGATGAATGCATAGACAGGGTGGATGGGCAGGTGACACCATTCGGGGGCAGCTGTTTAACCCGCCAGACAT
>CAOKZL010004742.1:0-18432 GCA_948472985.1 Iguana delicatissima | reverse complement strand
AACATCTTTCAGCAATGTGCTATATCAGATTCTTAAATTTCTATGTACTCAAATTAACCCTTATCTAACTCCCTTCCAGGATCATCCCAACAAATTGTTTAGAGGCTGAAAATTTCCTTTTTCTCTCTCTCTGCTCTCCATTCCCATTCACTCAACTAACACCTTAAAGATCACCATTTCAAGTTCTCCCAGTCTGGAATCTTTTGAATTTATTACAGCTTCAACTGCCACCAATATTTATTAGTCCCAGGACCTATGGGGACTTGTTGGGTCATTTTGGTTCCTTAACAAATTTTTCCTTTTCTTTTTACAGTTTTACACACCATTGTGTATCTCGTGTGTCCTTGATGTATGTAAACATCATTGCTTTGGGCCATCCTCTTTTGCTTTCAGACTGATAGGATTGCACTTCTCAGCTTGCCATGGCAACAATGATGGTGCCTGATAGCTGGAAATCGTTATTGATAACAGCTACAATTGGGCTCCCCGTGTAGCTTTTTATCCCATAATTATTTATGTTGGTTGCTGCTGTATTCTAATATATTATAAAAAGGAACTCCTCCACTAATTCAGATAAAACCTGTTGAAAGACAAATTGAGACATTAATTGCTCCACTTCAAGAACAGTATTCTTTGAAAAATATTTTATACTCAAAACAGCTACCTATGAGAGTGTACTGTTCAGTAAGTCCTTATCTTTACATACCCATTGCAGTCAGGAAATAAATCATCATTAATGGTACAATGCTAAGAATCACAAAATGGCAGCTATGGGGCAACAGGGAGTTAAGTACTGCTCATTTGATGTCAGAGAGGCAGACTCAGCATTAAATTTGTAGGCAGCCCCAGTTTTGGGTGCCGGGGTGGAGGAAAGCAGAACAATTTCACAACCCTAGATGAATTTCATTCTTGGAAAACTTTCCTTTGTCTTTGACCTATGATGAGTATGCAGAAAACAACACTGTTTATGTTCCAAATGTGGTAGAAGTTGAAAAGCAGGGAGTGGTGGTGGAGCAGGAAATAGGAGCCACTGCTCCATAGTATAAAAATGGTTTCAAACAAAGCATTAAGGTTAGAAACCCCAATGTGTTACCAAACACTACCCCACCTCTCCAGAGATGCAATTTTCATAAACTGGACTTATTAATGACCTAGAGACATGATTGGGGTTGCACTGTACCAAGGAACAAGATTTGGGATAATGAAAGTTCAGATAGGCATGCAACGTCGATGGGACTGGCGCTAATTCCTTCACCGCTTCAGGCTCTTTGCATCTTTGATGACAATGGAAGACAAACTGCCAGATAAAGCAATCAGAGACCATCTCCTGATTGTACCCTAGGGAGACTTACCTACCTGACTGAACATTAAGGGACTGTCATTAATCCCATCAAGTGCTTTGTTACTTTGGAGTTAAAGCAACTACCTGATTCCCATTCCTTTGTCTAGTCCTGTGGGCAGCATCCAAGTTTGTCAGCATACTCCAGGGTATGAAATAGGTATATATATCCTAGCTTCAACCCTCAGCACAAACTGCTGGCATGTAGAACGTAGTTCATATGTTAACTTTTCATGCTATGCTCAGATGCTGTCTCTAGCCACTGCTCAGTGCAACCTCTTTCTTAAGACTGGCAACTATCAGATCTCATTAATCCTACCCAACCTTTTTCACCTCACTTTCCAACAGCCTTGCATAATTCTTAATAATGTCTGATCTCTCGTATGTTTGTCTAATTCAAATAAAATACTTCATTTAACTTTACTTATAAGTCTTCTCTACAGTTAGTATGATACATAATAGGCAATCCTGCCTGTTATCCTCCTTGCTGTCTCTCCTTTGAAGCTACATCTGGGTTTCTAAGGAGTGGCATTGTGGGTGGCACCCAACATCCACCTCTTCAGGTAAGCATGATGATTTTAAACACACCATCAAGCAGCTGCCAGATAGGCCCTGAAGAAAGAGAATATGCTGGGCTACTTCTAAGTTGGCCCCACAAGACACAAACACCCACACTAGAAGCTCAAATCCAAAGCAGCCTCACCCCCAGAAAGGTACTAGTTTACACATTCATCCTAATCTGCACATAAAACTACTGTGCCAAACAGAACAGTGTGAAGCAAGAGGGAAGGTATCTCTACTCTCAGGAAGCAGGGCTTGGCTCTCACACACCACAACACAGCCCTCCATTATCATGAGAAGGGAGTGCTATGGTTGGACATCCTCCTCCCCAAAATGTACACAGGAAACAAAGGTAAGCAGTCACACACACACACCACACATGGACACTGCAATATCTGGACACACAAAACAAAATAACTAGCAAATACTTCTCTCTCCAAGAGGGGATTTCTTAGCTATAAGAGGCAAAATCAGGAACACTGCCCTCCAATAATCTGCACCCCCCAAATGACATTTTCCTTCAGTTTCTCAAACTTCTGGTGTTAAAGTAACTTAAAATTTCAGTGGTAGCAAATACAATTTAGTCATCCCAAAAAAGATCAGGCATCTGCAAAGGACAGCAAATGTAACAGTTGTAGCATGAATGATTTTTAATGCCTCATCTCTGATGTAATTGGGAAACCAAAATAAATTTTTTATTTGGAAAAATCAGAATCTATTCTGGGCCAACAATGCCTTCATTTTGCGCCTCTTCCCCGCCATAACCCTTGCCTACAATATCTGAAAGCCCCAGAAGTATACAAAACATATCATTAGAAATATCATCCATGTCAGTTAAGCTATTATTTTGATTTGCAGCACAAGTTATCTGACTTCATATTATATCACACATGCTAGAACCTGAGATGGGAATGTGGAAATTTTTCAGGTGTCAATAATCAAACAGTTGGGTTTTGCTTTTGGGAATATCACTATGGGCAATAATTTTGTGAAGAGGAGAGGGATCTTTGTGGTATGTAAAAGTCCTATCACAGACCTGGAAAATATGCAGAGAAGTTGGTTGTTAGCTTCCAAATCCATGAGATATCTCCTCTGGTTAGCTGCTCACAATCACTACCACCACATCATGGCCAAATGTCAGAGCCCCAACACCAACTGACTCAGCCACCATATTTGTTTGATTTTCCTCTTGCAATATCTTGGGGATGGCATTGTGAAAAAGGGAAATTAAAGCTGATGAGAATGAAAGCACAAGGGGACTAGGCTGAAAAAAAGGATCAAGGCCTGGCAGCCTTGGTGGTTAATCAAAATGGATGGCAGAATGCTGACACTGGAACTGGCCTTGACCCACAAGAATTAACATCACATTGATGGGATAATTCTGAGAGGAAGAAAGAGAGTTTAGGTAATCAATGACCCACTTTTGAGGCTCTTTTCTTTAGAGATCATAGCATAAAACCATTTTAAGATTATTTTCAGACACAACTCATCATTGGGTCTGTGATCATGAAATGAAACATTTTCACAAAGCTGTTGTTCTGAAAAGCCATCAAAGGGAACTGATCAGTTGCTTATGCAGAAGCTGCCTGGATGTACTCTTTTCTTCCTTCTTCTGTCTCTCTATTATTTATTTGCAATTTGCATGTAAGTGTATGCAGATCAACACACCTAACTAATATCATCTACTAATTCTGAAATCAGACTCATCCAAGTGATGGAATGTATATTAATAATTGCCATAATTAGAGTGAATCATTACCCCAGCTTGTCATTAAGCTAAATCAGTTTTCCAGGAATGTCTTTTTTATATGTATAAAAGCACTGATTCTGATACAGTTTCCAAAAGCAGAATACTGTAGCTCAAGAATATCTTTCAATTTTAATTGTTTCCTCCTCCCCAAAGCATTTTCCAGGAAAGCCCTGCTATAGCAGAAACTGCTCTGGACCTATTTTCTGCACTAGAGACCCAACTCATCGTATTTAAAAGTTTTTATAAGCTTACTTTGAGGAATTTGTGGCATTTTCAAACATAAAAATCCAGTGATAATTTTTCACTTTTAATTTTTTTTAAGAAAACATATTCTACAAAATAAGTTTTTAATATAATGTATTCAACTATAACAGTTCTCAGAGTAGTTCACAATAATAAGATCACATTTATAGGCAAATCATATTGCCATCAGCAACAGATCCAAATGCAATGCCTGTTAATACTTTCCTGCTTGGCTATCTGGGAGTTGTATTTTTAAAAAATGACTTTTCCAAGTTCTGGGAAGAAGAGATGGCAGATATTCTTCAGAGTCATTGTCCCTGTTGCCAGGGCACCTCACCGCTTCTGTAACTATTAGGGTTGTCAGTTTAGTAACTGGAGAGGGTCCTACTTTTAATAGTTGTATATAAGAGAGAATTTCAGCAAGGTATTGCTTTTCCCACAACTTGGTAAAAAGTAAGACCACAATGAAATGCATCTTTTGCACTATCTTTGGTCAGATTATCCTAGAGCCTTCTCCAGTTTTCACTCTGGCAACTCGGCTTCTGTGAAGTTCATCATAGATCATTGCAGTTGAAGTCATCATATCAAGAGTAGCAGTGGTGGGGCGCTCCACTCCCCAAGAAGAAGGACAGTTTGCAAGTAGAAGTAACAGTCTGCAAATAAAACCAATTTGACCTCCATTTTAAATATTACGTTGGAAGTAACATTCACTTATCTAACTGACTCTGGAACTGAAGCAGATGGGGAGTTTAAGGGATGGGAAGGATGAGTTTAGAACATGCATGAGTATATTTAAATCTATGTGTTTGCTGTTTTAAGTTAAAATCTTACACCCAAAGCTGGGAAAACAATCAAAAAGTGGAAGCTGGGGAGGGCTGAAGCCAAAAAACAAACCGCCCTACTGTACAAGTGGGCAATTCTTTTTCAACCACAGCTACAGTATTCAAGTCCTACCTGCTTTCACAACTGGCCTCTAGGCTCACACTGCAATCTCTGACTCTAGTTGTGTAAGGCAGCACTCTGGAGAAAAAGTAAGTCTGTTCTTCTCTTGTAAAAACTGTTAAGACTCCTTTTTAAATCTGCCAATTATATCTTTGAGTAGGGGTTATTTCATTGTATTAATCCCAGAAATAAAGAGCAACAGTTCTTTTGCATAATATTCAGCAACAAACTTTTGCTGATCCCCCAGCTTCCCTGCAGAGGATCTTTTCCATATGTTTCACTGGATTATCACTATCTACTAACTCAGCAACCAAACTATTCTGTATAGCTCAATAATCTCAGGTATCTGTCTGTCCACTTGTAGATCTTTTTATGGAATCTAGTTATATTTTTAAACAAAATGCTTCATTTCTCACATGTCTAAACTGAGCATCCCACAAGCACTGAATTATAAAGTGCCTTTACCCTACAGTTTCTGTCATCCCATCCTTGAGATGTCTGTTTCATCTTTGGACTGACCTTTCAATTTCCAAGGCACTCCAAATTCTCTCTCCCCTTCCATCTGAGTCTCAGTTCTGTAAAGCCACATGGCTTATAAATGGAAGTTGTCTGGCTGGAATTTTGAAATGAAGACTTCCCCATTTGTGTGGTTTAGCCATCTCTGCTCTTTTTCTTAAAAATATCCTGTTTATAAAGTCTACAAAAAAAATGCACCAGCACAATATCTGGGCCCATAACCTGTAGGAATATTTGATCATATCAAGCAGAGTAGCTCGGACAATATCAGCTTGTGGTGAAAAGGCAGGAGAAAGCTGTCAGGATGCTCTTGTAAAGGTAAAAACCCCATAACTTAGATTTATTGTTTCAGGAAATTTATCTTTGCATAGGGAGAACAGAGACCAAAAAAAAAAAAAGATTACCTAGGATTTCTACTAGGGCCTTCAAAAGCTGGCTGTCATGCATGGATGTAGCTCTCCCCATGAGATGCAACCCCACAAATGCTACCTTCCCAGACAAAAGGGAAAACAAAGCACTAACTAACTTCTTGGACAAGGGGAAGTGACCTCTGCAGCCAGGAAGGAAGCAAAAAGGCTTGAGTAGGTAGACCAAAAAAAGGAAACAGAGAGGTGAAATAAAAGGGCAGGCATCGTCACTTATCACTTTGCAACCATTGATGGCTCTGATGCTCTACATTTGATTTCCTCTGCATTTATTATTATAGTAGATCTCTTGTCCTACAGCACAAAGTCATCCAATAGTTGCTTTCAGCATTTTGACACACTCTCTGTTTACCCTTTCTTTCGCTTTGCTTGAAAAAGTTGCTTGGAAAAGTTTCACTCCGTCATCCAGTGAGACTTCTCTTTCTTTTGGCTGCAAGTAGTGTCTTTTTCGGATTTCTCCTTCTCAAGTAGGTTCTGGAATTTTGTTTGAAAAAGTCTTCTGGCTCCTGGTCACTTATACACAAATTTATTTTTTATATTATCTTTAAATTGTAACAGGGATGCTTTTCAGGTTGTATGGTGCTTTCATGTTCTTCTTTTGCAATTTCCTTGAATTTTGGTAATAGCAGTTCATAGTCTGTGCCACAATCTTCTCCGGTCTTATTTTTGCAGAAAGAATGGCAACTTCTCCATCTTCTGGTTCCAATTATGTAGTCTTATTGATTTCTATATGGCGGCCATGAGGTGATGTCCACGTATATAGTTTCCTCTTTGGGTACTTAAAGAATGTGTTTAAACTAATGAACAAATTGATGGCCCTGCAAAATTCAGCTCCACTTGTTTTTTCTGCTTTATTTTTTCTATTCCCAGGCTAAATTTCCCTACAGTCTTTATTTCTGCTCTGTTTCCTACTTTTGCATCTAATTTATATATGATTTAACAACATTTCCTGTTTTGGTGTGTGATCAGTGGCTTTCTCCTAATTCCACACAAAAATCTTTCCATTTCTTGTTTTCCTTCCGCTTCTGTAGTGGGAACATAACTTGGATTGTAGTTATACTGAATGGCATTTCCCTGAAGTCTTATTCATATTATTCAGTCATACTTTGCATTATGTCCCCTTCCACTGCCACCCCTTTTACTTATTAATACCACACCATTTCTTTTCTTAGATTTTTCGTTTCCTGAGTAAAACATTGTGTAATTATCAGACTGAAGTGCCCACCTCAAGCACCGGAATGTTTTCCTTTTGTCTTGCTCTGTCCACCTTCCCCTGATTCATACTTGCTCACATTCCATGTTCCTATAAATATTTGTTGCCGCAGCTTCAGACTTTCCTTTCACCTCTGAACAAGTCAACAGCTGAACGTCGTTTTGGTCTGATCCTATTTGTATCGTTACCAGTGCTACTCGGGGTTGTCCTGTGCTGCATCCATCTAATGCCATCTGACCAGGGAGTCTGTTTTTCTCACATCTTGTTTTATTTTACACTCTGTCATATCATAGAGTTCCCATGGTAAAAGACATTCAAAAAGAGGTTTACTGCGCCTCCTTCTGCATAGTACCAACAAATGGCGCCAGTGTGTCAGTTTCTGAGAGATCCTCTACAGTGTCACCACTACTTCCATTGCTGTCACCGCCCATTAGCTGCTTGGCACATTTAGTCCTGTCTGCCAAGGAGGACCATGTACAGTCTGCCACTTGCATCAGCATAGCCCCTTGCTCCATAGGAACATGCACACCCCACCACCACGATATGCGTTGTGGTGTTACTTACTTATGCCCAAATACAAACAAAATACAATGTAGTTCTCGTCAGAAGTAGGGGGAGCAACCACTCTTCGTACTTTTGTATTAAACATATGTATTATTCACACGCAAAAACAAGTGCATACCGCCACATGAAATCTTAAACAAAAGCCACATCTCTATTCTTTCAGTTGTAAGCTCTTGCTGTGTTTTTTCTGCTAAATTAATCAAGGAATATAATTTTCTCCTTCATTATAGGGCCAGAATTGATTATACCACGGCCTGAGAAGGAAAGTTACTGTTATTTGCATCTAGTATGATGTGGCTCATTTCATTGGTTTGCTTTGTTCTTTTTTTAACCTTTCTTCCATAATGGTGTAGTCCCACTACAGCTTCTAAGGTACAGCATACTTGTTCAATATAGGAGTGAGGCACAGATAACCCTTGCTTCCAATGTTCTTTGCTGTGATCATCAACACTGTATACACAAGCAGGCAATACTTTTTCCTCCTGAAAGATTGTTGACATCTTCTTTAACTATTTTTCAGCAACAAGACTATTCCAAGTGTGCTACACCTGCATTGTACTTTTTAATTTTTATTTTTGGTACTTTTTCCTACCCTAACTTCTAAAATTATGGAAGCTCAGGGCTCAGAGAATAGTCTCAGGTTTCTGTAATATGCAAACAGTCAAATAAGAAATACTGTCAGAGCTTCAAATCTGGTTCAGTGGAGTAGGCAATCACCTTTTTTTTAAGGTAAACATAGGCCATTTCCTTATGAGTTAAAAAAGGGTGCAGTACGTTCTCCATCCGGAGGACGTCTGCAGCCTCTGCAGTTGGAGGGCCCCAGGACTACTCAGCCAAGATCTCGGACCTCAAGTCCCACTCCGGAGTGACCCCAAGTGGCTCCTCCAACATGTTTTTCCAAACCTGATTTTCAGGTTTTTCAAATGCCGTTGCATCTCATGTGCTGCTGCTCCAATTCACAGGCTCGCACCAATGCAAGCTTGCAATCTATGAGGGCGGGCTTTAGGCTGGGCGAAGTTCAGTGGCTGGTCGTGACCTATGCACCAACCGGAAGCCGCCATTTTGGATGCCGTAGATGCGGGGATTTATCACGCACTCCTGCTCCTCGCCCCGGAGGACCAGACCCAAAGAGACGGCTAGTAGCGGCAGGAGCGATTCCCTTGCCGCGTGAAGAAATGGCCATAGATGCTTTTTTAACTAATACACAGTACTGAAACCTGGTTTGACCACCTTCAAATTTTGCAGTGTAGTTTGTGTACAGAAATGCAGTGACGATACAGTACAGTGAGGATAACATACAAAACTGAATGATATTAGGGAATCATTTGCATAAATGAATGAATGAATGAATGAATGAATGAATGAATGTCATGGTAAATTACAGAAAAAAAATATGTATATTAGAAGAAAGTTACCCAAAAATGTGCATGGAATTTTATGTAGAAACTGGAGTCAAAACAAAGTGATCTTTATTAATTTATCCCTAGGCTTAGTTAGAAATGAAGGTAGTTGGAGATGGGGATTAAAAAGTATATTTAAGAAGTAAGTAATCTGACTATGTCTGGTGTTTATGTTAACTGAAAAGTCATGTCATTTTATTTTAAATATAGATATTGTTTCTGAATAAACATTTTAAGTGGTAAGTGTCCAAGTGCTTTCATTTTATTCCAGTGTTCTGCATTCACTCAAGCCCTTAATGGAAGACAGATGCAAAACAATCTTTGTCTTTTGAAGCAGTTTGAATGGAATACTGACTGCACTTTTCCTTTATAACTCCTGAGGACCCTTACAGCACCATATATCACCTGATCGTGGAAACTAAAGGGGAGACCATCAAGGAATACAGGTGGTACAGGCTGTATTTCAGAGGAAAGAACTGGCAAAACCACCTCTGATTCCTTGCCTAAGTAAACCCTGTGAAATCCATAGGGAGCATCAGTCACAGGTACCTCAAGGCACAGACACAATCACACAATATAGGGATTACAGTACTCTCCCTCCTCTCTGTTTTCTCCCTCCCCTTTAAATGATAATTCAGAGAAATTTAACAACTGCTCTGAACTACACAAAAGGATATAGGAATGTTAGAACATGATTTTCTCCTATTTACATCTCAACCATTTCCATTGTTACAAGAAACGTAGTCCTTCGCAGCGATATGCTACCACTTTCTTCATTCAGTTTGAAAATACAGGCAAGGTTGAGTACAAATGAGAGATATCTATATCTGGATCCCTATAAAATTCTGTAAATAAAAGGATGACAAGCCCCACAATTAGAAAGCACCCCAAGCTTTGTGTCAATCCTTAATCTAGAAAGTCCTCACTTGTCCACCATATATTTTGATCTGGCCAGGCTACAGCTTGGTGCTCACGCTAATCAGGTACTGGTTAAAAAGCTATACATTATCCTTTGTTCTCTCTTTTATTTAATAATTGAAGGCACAGGGGTAAGTGGGGAGGGGACAGACAGAGGGCACACAGAGCCCACTGCTAGAAGTGAAATGGCCACAGCTTCTTAGATAACGTTCATGAGCCATGGTACAGAACAAAGGCCAATGTATTCCAAGCTTCTGAGACTGTGCCTGATAGATGACAGCAACTCTCAGATTTCAGCCTACCTGCTAGGAGAAACCATGGGACAAACAGAAGATCAACCACAAGCCATTGTGTGGTTCCCCTTTCACCCAGGAGACATGTGCCTGTGGGTCTTCAGCCCAAGACCCCTAAAAGGAGAACCTAAGCTAGGGTGATTGGTACACAACCTCCTTTCCCCAAATGGATCCAGCCCAATGCCAAATCACTGACCCAAAATTAAGACAAGATGGTAGCACAGGCCAAAATGCAGGGTAACAACCTATAGGATCCATCAAAGCATGTAGTGCAGCAAATTTGAGAGCAGGATGAGGAAAGCCCAGAGCTGCTCCTAGTGTTGAATGCTCAGTGAGACCTACAAACAGCAAGGTCTTCTTTAAAATATGTCATTTTCAAATCAAAAAGTGTTGACTAATCAGGCACCTTGCTTTCAATAATAATGCAGCTTTTGTTAGCTACTGCTATGCTCCTAATATCAGCAACATGGGAGACATTATGAACTACGAAAGCAAAACAAAAAGACTTGGGACCATACCTCAGCTTGTGGACTGTACTTTGCCCACTGTTGTTTAATGTGATAACAAAGTCAGCTCTCAGACTTTTTTTTTCCCATATGGAAAATGACTCTTCATCACCACTACTCTTTATAAAACAGGGACCAGAATCACACAGAATACTTTCAACAATATGGAAAGCACTGTGGATTTACATAATCGGACTGCACGGTACTTGCTTTTATATCCAGTCCCTCTCAATATTTTGAAAACATTGCATTTGCCTTTGTCAGTGCTGTCAACATCAAGTTGGCATGTTCAGTGAGCTTTGAGTATATTTTACATTTCTTTCCAAAATTATTAATGCCAATTCACAACCCTTCACAAATGTGTATGCGTAGCAGGATTTGTCTATCTCAAGAGAGATTGAAATTTGGCAGTTATCAATGCTGAATGTCATCTGTCATTTTTTTTTTTCAGACTCAGATCTTTACTTTGGATTTCATTGTCTTTGTAAATCCTGGTCTGAGGATTCAGCTTGTATGGGTGGTACTGTGCATGCTGCTCCTTGTTCAGTGCCTTGTCGTCCTCACTGTACAAACCTTCTCCTGATTCCTAGTTGCATCTCTTCAGCAAAATATCTATAGAAAGCTTGAGCAAGATCTGTTTGCAGGCTGGAAGGTGGCAGGACCAGAGGGACCCTGATCCCATGGCAACCTTATTTCTGCTACTGTGAATGTAATGTGGATGTGGGGATGCTACATCCGAATCAATTCATCCCCTTCAGGAAGATGAGTCACAGTGGGGAGGGGAAAGGCAAATGAATGACTTGGATGTGGCATTTTCCACATCCACAGTACATTCCACAGTAGCAGAAATAAGGTTGCCATCAGATAGGGTCCCTACTGGTCCTGCCACCTTGCCAGCCTCAGAACAGATCTTCAAGCTTTCTATAGATATTTTGCTGAAGAAATAGGACTCAGGAATCAGGAGAAGGTTTATACAGTGAGGACAGACAAGGCACTCAACAAGGAGCAGGCACTGTGAATTGCACAGATATACCACCCATACAAGCTAAATACCTCCAACCAGGATTTACAAAGACAATGAAATCCAAAGTAAAGATCTGAGTCTGAAAAAAAAAAAAATGACAGATGAAGACATTCAGCATTGATAACTGCCAATTTAATCTCTCTTGAGATAAACAATCCCTTGCTACGCATACACATTTGTGAAGGGTTCTGAATTGGCATTAATAATTTTGGAAAGAAATCCAGAGATCTACTAGAAAGCTCACTGAACATGCCAACTTGATGTTCAACAGCACTGACAAAGGCAAATGCAATGTTTGGAATTATTAGAGAGGGACTGGATATAAAAAGCAAGTACCATAATCCCATTATAAATCCACAGTGCTTCCATATTGTTGAAAGTATTCTGTGTGATTCTATTGTTGCCCTGTTTCAGTAAAGAGTAGTGGTGATGAAGAGTCATTTTCCATATGGGAAAAAAAAAAGAGTCTAAGAAGCTGACTTTGTTATCACATTAAACAACAGTGGGCAAAGTACAGTCCACGGGCTGCATATGGTCCCAAGTCTTTTTGTTTTGCTTTGGTAGATTTGCAATATTGCTGCCATGTTGCTGAATTATAGGAGCATAGCAGTAGCTAACAAAACTACATTGTTATTTGAAAGCAAGGTGCCTGATTAGTGGACACTTTGATTTGAAAATGACATATTTTAAAGAAGCCTTGTATTTTGTAGTCTCCACTGAGCATTCAACACTCAGACAGCTCTGGCTTTCCTCACTCCTCCCTCAGTTCAAATTTGCTACGGCTTACATGCTTTGATGGGATTGAGGCAAGGTCTGTGACCCTGCATTTTGGCCTGTGTACCATCTTGTCTTAATTTTGGGTCGGTGGTTTTGGCATTGGGCTGGATCCATTTGGGGAGGAAATGGAGGTTGTGTACCAATCACCTCCACTTTTAGGTTCTCCTTTTAGGGGTCTTGGGCTGAAGACCCACAGGCACATGTCTCCTGGGTGAAAGGGGGAACCACACAATGGCTTGTGGTCATCTTCTGTTGTCCCATGGTTTCTCCTAGCAGGTAGGCTGAAATCTGAGGGGTTCTATCATGTATCAGGCAGTTTGTCAGAAGCTTGGATGCATTGACCTGTTCTGTACCATGGCTCTAGTGAACGTTATCTAAGAAGCTGTCGCCATTTCACTTCTAGCAGTGGGCTTGTGTGCCCTCTGTCTGTCCCCTCCCCACTTTACCCCTGTGTCTTCAATTATTAAATAAAGAGGGAGAAGCAGAGGAATGTATAGCTTTTTAACCAGTACCCCTGATTAGCGTGAGCACCAAGCTGTAGCCTGGCCAGATCAAAATATATATGGTGGACAAGTGGCGGCTTTTCTAGATTAAGGATTGACACAAAGCTTGGGTGCTTTGTACAATGGTTTTATTGTGCAGCTGTCATGCCTTATTTACAGAATTTTATAGGGGATCCAGATATAGATATCTCTCATTTGTACTCAACCTTGCCTGTATTTTCAAAACTGAATGAAAAAGAAAGTGGTCACATATGGCTGCAAAGATACGTTTTTCTTGTAACATGGAAATGGTTAGAGATGTAAATAGGAGAAAATCATGTTCTAACATTCCTATATCCTTTTGTGTAGTTCAGAGCAGTTGTTTGAAATTTCTCTGAATTATCATTTAAAAGGGAGAGAGAAAAACAGAGAAAGAAGGAGAGTTTATCCTTATATTGTGCTATTGTGTCTGGGCCTTCAAGTTGCCTGCTGACTGTATGGTGACCCTATGGATTTCACAGGGTTTACTTAGGCAAGGAATACTCAGAGGTGGTTTTGCCAGTTCTTTCCTCTGAAATACAGCCTGTACCACCTGGTATTCCTTGATGGTCTCCCTTAGTTTCCACGATCAGGTGATCTGGTGCTGTAAGGGTATTTAGGAGTTATAAAGGAGAACGTGCAGTCAGTATTCCATTGAACTGCTTCAAAAGACAAAGTTTTGCATCTGTCTTCCATCGGCTTGGTCAATGCAGAACACTGGAATAAATGAAAAGCACTTGGACACTTACCACTTGTAAAATATTTTATTCAGTAAACAATACTGTTATATTAGAAAATAAATGACATAACTTTCAGTTAACCAAATTAAACACCAGACATAGTCAGATTACTTCTTCTTTTAAATATACTTTTAATCCCCCTATTCCACCTTACCTCTATTTCTTCTTAACTAAGCCTAGGGATAAATTAATCCATCAGTTTTGGTTTATTCTCAGTTTTTCTCTTTTCAGGGTCTACATAAAAATTCCATGCACATTTTTGGTAACTTTCTTCTAATATACATATTTTTTTCTGGTAATTTTCCATGACATTCATTCATTCATTCATTCATTCATTCATTCATTTATGCAAATGATTTCCCCTAATATCATTCAGTTTTTGTATGTTATCCTCACTGTATATTATCGTCACTCATTTCTGTACACAAACTACACTGCAAAATTTGAAAACTAGAGGTATAGAACCAGGTTTCAGTCTGTGTATTAGTTTAAAAGCATATATTAAGTAAGGCCATCTCTCTTCACGCGGCAAGGGAATCGCTCCCTGCCGCTACTCACCGGATCTTCTTTGGGTTGGTCCAGTCCGGGGCGAGGAGCAGGAGTGCGTGATCACAGATCCGCACTGCTCCGGCATCCAAAATGGCTGGCTCCCGGTTGGTCGTAGGTCACGACCAGCCGCTGAAGCTCGCCAGCCCAAGCCCGCCCTCCATAGATCGCAAGCTCTGCATTGGTGCGAGCCTGTGAATTGCATTGGAGAGCAGGCACACAGTGGAGTGCGCCGGCATTTTGAAAAACCTGAAAAATCAGGTTTTTCAAAAACATGTTGGAGGACCACTTGGGGGTCACTCCGGCGGAGTGGACTGAGGTGCGGATCTACGCTGAAGCGTCCCTACCTAAGTCCGCTCCAAGGCTAGACGTCCTCCGTGGAGGACGCACTGCACCTTTTTTTTAACTCATGAGGAAATGGCCTATGTTTACCTTAAAAGGTGATTGCCCTACTCCACTGAACCAGATTTGAAGCTATTGACATATTTCTATTTGACTGTTTGCATATTACAGAAACCTGAGACTATTCTCTGACCCTGAGCTTCCATAATTTTCAAAAGTAGGTAGGAAAAAGTACCAGAAATTAAAAATTAAAAAGTACAATGGTGGTTAGCACACTTTGGGGATTTTGAATGATACTGTTGCTGAAAATTAGTTAAAGAAATATAGAACAATCTTTCATTTGCTGCTTGTGTATACAGTGTTAATAATCACAGCAAAGAACATTGGAAGCAAGGGTTATCTGTGCTCACTCCTATATTGAACAAGTATGCTGTACCTTAGAGCTCTAGTGGGACTACACGTTAAGTAGTGGAAGAAAGGTTAAAAAAAGAGAACAAAGCAAACCAATGAAATGAGCCAGCATAGATCTGATGTCAATGACAGATTGAGCCTTTCCTCTCAGGCATGGTAGTAATCATTTGTCAGCTCCCTGTAAGATGAAGGAGAAAATTATATTCCTTGATTAATTTAGCAGGAAAAAACACAGCAAGCTTTTACAACTGAAAGAATAGAGATGTCACTTGTTTAGATTTTCATGTGGGCATATGCACTTGTTTTTGCGTGTGAATAATACATATGTTTAATACAAAAGTACGAGAAGTGGTCGCTCCCCTACTTCTGACAGAACTACATTGTATTTTGTTCTGTATTTGGGCATAAGTAAGTAACTACCACAACGGCACTATCTTTCCGTGGGTGGGTGGATTGCATGTTACTATGGAGCAAGGGGCTATGCTGATCATAGCAGGACTGCTAGTAGGGTCTCCCTTGGTACAGGGCTAGCTGAGGAGCAGGACTAAATGTGCCAAGCAGCTAATGGGCAGTGACAGCAATGGAAGTAGTGGTGACACTGTCAGAGGATCTCTCAGAAACAACAGCACTGGCGCCATTTGTTGGTACTATGCAGAAGGAGGCGCAGTAAACCTCTTTTGAATGTCTTTTACCATGGGAACTCTATGATATGACAGTCTAAAATAAAACAAGAGATAGTACAAGAAAAACAGACTCCTGGTCAGATGGCATTAATGGAGTACAGCACAGGACAACTGCGAGAGCACTGGGGCTAACGATGCAACTGGATTCAGACCAAAACGACGTTGAGCTGTTGACTTGTTCAAAGAGTGAAAAGGGGAAAGTTGAAGCTGCGCAACAAATATTTATAGGAACATGGAATGTGACAAGTATGAATCAGGGAAGGTGGACAGAGCAAAACAAGAAAGGGAACATATAAACATTGCAGTACTTGGGGTGGGCAAGCTGAGTCTGATAATTACACAATGTTTTACTCAGGAAACAAAAATCTAAGAAGAAATGGTGTGGTATTAATAAGTAAAGGGGTGGCAGTCAAAGGATATAATGCAAAGTATGACTGAATAATATGAATAAGACTTCGGGGGAAATCCATCAGTATAACTACAATCCAAATTATGTTCCAGCTACAGAAGCAGAAGAACAAGAAATGGAAAGATTTTGTGCTGGAGTCCAGAAAGCCACTGATCACACACCAAAACAGGAAATGTTGTTAATCATAGATGATTAGAATGCAAAAGTAGGAAACAGAGCGGAATCAAAGACTGTAGGGAAATTTAGCCTGGGATCAAAAAATAAAGCAAGAGAGCAAGTGACTGAATTTTGCAGGGCCATCAATTTGTTCATTGTAAACACATTCTTTAAGTACCCAAAGAAGGAAACTATATACGTGGACATCACCTCATGGCCCATATAGAAATCAATAAGACTACATAATTGGAACCAGAAGATGGAGAAGTTCCAATCCTCTTCCTGCAAAAATAAGACCAGGAGAAGATTGTGGCACAGACTATGAACTGCTATTACCAAAATTAGAGGAAAGTAAAGAAGAACATGAAAGCACCATACAACCTGAAAAGCATCCCTGTACAATTTAAAGATAATATAAAAAATAAATTTGTGCTATTAAGCCTAATTGACCAGGAGCCAGAAGAACTTTGGACAGAAACCAGCAACACCTTCAAGGAGAAATGCAAAAAGACACTACTTGCAGCCAAAGAAAGAGAGTCTCACTGGATGACAGATGAAACTTTTCAACAACTTTTCAAGCAAAGCGAAAGAAAAAGGTAACAGAGAGTCAAAATGCTGAAAGCAACTATTCAATGACTTGTGTGTAGGGACAAAGAGATCTACTATAATAATAGATAAATGCAGAGAAATAGAATGTTAGAAGCATAGAGGCATCAATGGTTGCAAAGTGATAAGTGACAATACCTGCCCTTTTATTTCACCTCTCTGTTTCTTTTTTTGGTCTACCTATCCTTAAGCCTTTTGCTTCCTTCCTGGCTGCAGAGGTCACTTCCCCCTTGTCTCAAGAAGTTAGTTAGTGCTTTGTTTTCCTTTGTCTGGGAAGGTAGCATTTGTGGGGTTGCAGTCTCATAAAGGCTTACATCCATGCATGACAGCCAGCTTTTGAAGGCCCTTGTATTCAAGTGTAGGTACTCTTTTTTTTTTTGGTCTGTCTCTTTTCCTATGCAAAGATAAATTTCCTGAAACAATAAATGTAAGTTATGGGGTTTTTACCTTACAAAGAGCATCCTGCGCACTTTCTCCTGTTTTCACCACAAGCTCATATTGTATCAGTTCTCCTGCTTGATATAGATACCAAATATTCCTACAGGTGATGGTCTTATATTGTGCTGGTGCATTTTTTTCCTGAGCTTTTATAAACAGGATAATTTCAAAAGAGCAGAGATGGCTAAACCAGCACAAATGGGCATGCTTTAATTCCAAAATTGCAGCCAGACAACTTCCATTATAAGCCATGTGGCTTTACAGAACTGAGACTCAGATGGAAGAGGAAGGTATTTTGGATGCCTTGGAAATTGAAGGTCAGTCCAAGATGAAACAGACATCTCAAGATGGGATGACAGAAACTGTAGGGTAAGGGGCGCTTATAATTCAGTGCTTGTGGGATGCTCAGTTTCTTAACATCTAGAAATGAAGCATTTGTTAAAATATGACTCAGTCCATAAAAGATCTACATGGACAGAGATAATACTGAAGATCTTATTGAGCTATACAGAATCATTTGGTCTCCAGTTAGTAGATAGTGATAATCCAGTGAAACATATGGAAAAGATCCTCTGCAGGGAAGCTGGGGATCAGCAAAAGTTTGGAGTTTTGCCTGCATCTTTATCAAAGGACTTCTTTCTCTTTATTTCTGGGATTAATACAATGAAATAACCCCTACTCAAAGATATAATTGGCAGATTTAAAAAGGAGTCTTAACAGTTTTTACAAGAGAAGAGGGACTACTTCTCAGAGTGCTGCCTTACACAACTAGAGTAGGAGATTTGCATGTGAGCCTAGAGGCCAGTTGTGAAAGCAGGATGGACTTGAATAACTGAGCTGTGGTTAGAAAGAATTGCCCACTTGTAGATAAAGGGCATTTTGTTTTTGGCTTCACCCCTCCCCAGCTTCCACTTTGCAGTTGTTTCCAGCTTTTGGGTATTAAGATTTTAACTTAAAACAGCAACAGCATAAATTCCACACCTTGAAGTATACTCATGCATGTTCTAAACTCATCCTTCCATCCCTTAAACTCCCCCCATCTGCTTCAGTTTCAGAGTCAGGGGCTTTTGAGAATAGTGAAATGTACTTCCAACGTAATATTTAAAATG
>CAOKZL010004741.1:0-19065 GCA_948472985.1 Iguana delicatissima | reverse complement strand
TGGGTTTCTTGCACTCTCCTCAGGACGTGCCCATGCACACCATGCATC
The DNA here is from genome assembly GCA_948472985.1 of Iguana delicatissima. Lineage (NCBI taxonomy): Eukaryota > Metazoa > Chordata > Lepidosauria > Squamata > Iguanidae > Iguana > Iguana delicatissima. The sequence continues at coordinate 19,017 of CAOKZL010004741.1, read as the reverse complement.
ACTGCTCACCAGTGTTATTATAAAGATTGCATTAAAAGTCAGATGTTCAAGATTAAGAAACTTTTTTCAAGTACGCCATAACTGTAATTCTTTAATAGATAATGGAAATTCTCTCCCATTAATGTGTGATGAAAACTTCCTTGTACTTGGGAGTAGATAAATTTTACACAAAGTTTATTTGATCCCTCTGATTCTTTTGGAGCCACTTTAACTTTCATCTTACATGTTATGTCTTCTTTGTAACACATACAGTGGAGACCCCAAAAGTAATCTAGCACTGGAGACATGCTATTATCCCCCTAATCAAAAAAAATCAGAGAATCCTTTAAAATCTTATAGCAACAGGTGACTTCAGTTATTTCATATTCACTCAATAAATGCATGTTTTGGTCACAACAGAGATTAACATGTCTACATCATTAATTATTATCGTACAACAGTTGCTCAAGGACTGGACCAGTTAGGAGAGGACGCAGGGCCTAATCTTAAGTGGTGCTCACAAGACAGTGTAAATTCAATTGAGAAATTACAGCACCATTCAGGATTCAGGCCAGAAGCAGTGTTATCAAAATTAAATTTACAAGTAAATGTGGAAGTGTTAAATAAATACAACAGAATCACACTTGACTTCTAAAAATGAAATCTCTTTAAAATGAGAGGACTATTAAAACAATCAAATGGAAAGTCCAGAGGGGCAATTTTTTCCAGAAAGCTTGGAAGCACATAAAATCACAAATTGCAGCAGCTCAACTAGCATGAATACTATGGCTCAGGAAAGACATCACCAACAAGATATCAGCATGATAGATCCAAAACAGAAGGCTTGCTCAAAAGTGGAGAACAAGAACACAGAATGTACACAAAAGAAATACAAACAGACCGAAGGGGGTACAAAACAGGGATTCTGAAAAGCTTATTGCTAATGACATTGAGACCAATAGAAAACATTCTTTAAATTCATCAGCACCAGAAATTGGCTAGGAAGGCAATTAGATTGTTGAATGACAAGGCTATTCTAGTACTTAAAGAGGACATATAAACTGCAGAGACACTAAATTTGTGCCTGTTCAAGGCAGAAAATGTATACACAATGGAGAAGTATGCTTCTTTCTGTTCCAAAGGATGAGGCCCAAGCCAAATGCTTCACATTACAAGAAAGGAGATTCCGACTAATCATTAGGAAGAATTTCCTAACAGCAAGGGCTCTTTCGGCACAGAAACAGACCATTTTAGAAGATGAGGAAGAATGGGCCTTTCCCTCAACTGAGTTTTTTCTATAGGAGTTGAACAACCATCTGACAAGGATGCCTTTTCTGTGAATTCAATGCATTAGCAACAGGCTACACCCAAGAGCCAGCGTGCTGTGGCGGTGTGAGTGCTGAATTATGACCCTGGAGTTCAGGGTTTGATTCTCTGCTCAGCCATGGAGACTCAATGAGTGACCTTGGGCACATCACACAAGGCTCAGCCCCAGAAAACCCTGTGATAGGTTCACATTAAGGTTACCGTAAGTCAGAAACAACTTGAAGGCACACAACAGCAGTCATCTTTAAAAGGGGATTGTATGAATCACAGAGAGTTGGCTCAAAGCAGCTATTAGTCATGAAGGTCCGTATCACCTCCATGCCTCTCAATACAGTTGCTGGCGAAGATGAGCAATGATATTGCACTCCTGTCATGGTGCTGGATGACTCCTGGGAACAGAATTTTGGACTAGATGGGCCTCTGCTCTGATCCAGCATTGCTAATCTTACGTTCTTAAGACTATGCTGGGTTAATAAATCTCACAGAAAAAAACTACAATATACAGCAGGTATGTATTGCAAGTGCTCTTTATTTCAAAAGAAAAATACATAAACTACATCTCGTGTTAATACATTAATTTTCCAGAACACTGTTGGAAAACTGTGATATTGTATGAAATAGGCACTTATGCTCTCTTCCTCCCTTTAAACACACACCATCACACAGTATAATTTCTTTGATGGCCACATTAAGAGTAGCAAAACACACAGACTGAAATCCTCAGTGAAACATTAATTTCTTTAAAAATTCAACAATGTAATTAATCCTGAGAAGTTAATAATAAATCACATTGTACTCTTGAGTCTGAAAGATGTACATATTACACACAACTCATAAACACACCACTTAAGAGCACAACTGGTAGAACACATGCTTTTACTAATTCCAAGCACAAGGAGGACCCAGTGACAAGGCATCAAGGCAGAGAGGAGTTAAAAACACACAAGTTAAGCAATTGTGTAACAGTGCTGATCTTGTCACCTGAAACCAGAACAAAGGCACAGCTAAATCTGAGAATAAGCCTTTGGAAACCTACAATTCAGGAATTAAACATCAATGATGAATCTTGCATAAATTGAATTTCTTATAGCTCTGCTCTATCAGGAAAGTCCATTGCTGCAGAGAATTGAACCTCCACTAGAGTCACAGCAGCAGCCATGTCCCAGTGGCTATTCCAGTTGCCATTCTGAACTGATCTTTAAGTTGGTCCGCTCCACTGTGGTGAACAGTGAACTGTTTGCCTTAAGGGGCTACTGAAAAACCTCCTTACGCAAGCTTGAAATTACACTAGTGTAATGCCCCAATGAAATTCTGCCTCTGCAAATCAGCCAGCATGGTATACTGGTTTGAGCACTGGACTATGGAACTTGAAGATCAAGGTTTGATTCCCCACTTGGCCATGAAAACCCACTGGGTGACTTTGGGCAAAGTTTCAGCCCCAGAAAAGCCTGTGACAGGTTTGCCTTAGGATTGCTGTAAGTTGGAAGTGACTTGAAGACACGTAACAACAGCATTTAAAAAGAGGGCAAATGGCCACAGGGGATGGGTGAAAACATTTAGAGCTATTTATTTGCATAGATATTTTAATGTTAAAACTAGAAACCTCGAAACCAAGGTGGGAGAGTACTTAGTGTTAAAACTAAGTGGAGTGCTTAGTGTTAAAACAGAACATAAACACAGTGGACATAAAAGAAATCTGTTGGAAGAGAGTGAGTGAATGGGATAAAGTCATTTCTAGATACAAGACGGTAAAGCATATACAGCAGAACTGGTGTTGTTCTATATATCAAAGAGGGCAAAATAAGTTCTGTACAAACACATCACTTTTGGGTCTGAATCAATACAGAAGCAGGGAAGCACCTACCATTACCAGTTCTATCATCACTTTCCTCCTGTAGAAAACAAGACATGTCTGTTCCCATAGGGACTCCTCCCAAGAAAGGACACTGTGAAATCAGGGATTTCACCAGAGTGCCATTTGAACTCCGCAGTACCCAAGAGAAACACATGTGAATGACTGTGTCAACAGCAAATCATACCTTGCCAGACCAAGAGCAGATCACCAGCCCTTTCTACTAGAAAACCCCTTAGAGTATTCAGGAATACAGTGGACTCTGTAAATCTCTAAAGGCAGATAATTTAATGGGTTCCTGGCACCTACACAAAAAGGCTGGTATCATGAGACAAAAACCCATCAGAAAGTGATCTGCCAGTGTGATTCTCACCCCCTCAATATCCTTATAGCTCTGAAACACCAAGTTAACAGAAAGCATATTGATAAAACACAAAGGGTTGGCCCAAAATGTGTCCCCACTCCACACTTCTCTCCCTCTCAGTCAAGATCAATTGGGTTTTCTTGCCCCCCAAGCACAATCCCTCAAATGCAGTCTTGATTGCCAAGAGTTCTTTTTCCCAAATGGGGCAATTTTGTTCCACTGGTGTCAACTTTCTTGAGTAACAGGCACAGGGGAGAAGGTGAGTTTCTGAGTTCACAGAGTAGATAAGCACGGCTTCTATGGCCACATCAAAGACACTGGTTTCAAAAATAAAGGGGGCTTCAGGGTCTGGATGCTTCAAAACTGCTTTAGATGTAAACAGTTCCATTAATTTCTGGAAGGCTTGTTGAGTGGATGGACCCCAATAAAATGGAATTTTGGACTGCAAGAGGTTCAACAAGGGTTTAGCAAGCTTTGCGGAGTCTGAGATAAAGCACCAGTAATAATTTGCAAAGCCTAGAAATTGTACATCTTTCTTCTTTTCAGGAGGGTGCCAGAAGAAGAATGCTTCTATTTTGAAAGGATCCATCTCCACTTCTTTCGGAGAGATCCAACGACCAAGGAAGCTGCCCACTGCAGGGAGGTGAAAGGCACATTTCTCCAGCTCAGTATAGAATTGGTGCTTCTGTAGCCAATGGAGAATCTCTCTTACATAGGCATTCTGAGCTGTCTGGTTTGGAGAATACATCAAAAAGTCATCTAAGTAAATGATGATAAAGCCAATCAAGGTAGCCCTGGAAGATGTCATTCATAAATTGCTGGAAGATGACAGGGGCGCTGCATAGCCCATGACTGCCTATTCACAGTGTCCATTACAGGTTTGGAATGCTGTCTTCCATTTGTTACCAACTCAGACCCAGACTAAATTGTAGGACCTTCTGAAGTCTAGTTTAGCATAGACTTTAGTATTACGTAGCCACTTCAACAGTTCTGGGATCAATGACAGGGATACCAGTTTTGTATGCTGATCCGGTTGAGGGCTCTGTAATCATTACAAAGACAACATTCTTTGCATTTTTTTTCCACAAAAAGGACAGGGTTCCCAGTTGGAGAGGTCAGGGGTCAGATGAAGCTGTGGCACAGGGTTTTTCCAGGAAGTCCCGCACAGTGGCAGATTCTGGCTCTGATAGGGAATAGATACAACCTGCTGGAACAGGGGTCCCAGGGACTAGGTCAACTGGACAGTCATATGGTTCATGGGGAGGCAGCCAGTCAGTCTCTCCTTTATCAAACACATCTACAAAGTCCTGATATTTGATTGGCAATGTGGCAGGATGTTCTGCTGGCTCTGAATCCTGAGCAGCATGCACCCATCCTGGCCAGTAATACTCCTGACCAACTCATATGCAAAGAACATGTGGACCAAGAGACAAAAGGATAATGCCAGGTGAGCCACAGCATTCCCAGGGCCAAGGGAAAGTGAGACACCATTGCCACTTAGAACCAGATCTGCTCAATATGGCCTTGGATCTCAAGCATCAATAGAGTGGTTTCATGGCTTGGTATCATAAGTAATTCCAAGCAATACAGAATTTCAAAACATATTTAACCAGTTTCTTATAGCTCCACTCAATTTACTGGCACAGAATTTTCACACATACACAGGCCTTTGCCTTCCCTTTTGCTCAAAGGCTTAATTTCCCAAGTCTAGGCCATAACTTCTGACCCAACTCAAAAAATGGTTAGGTTTCTCCTCTGTCTCTCTTTAGATCTCTGAGAAGACAACCATGCTTATTCAGACAACCCCCCTGACTGATTGAAGAGCTATATCTTAAACTCCCTCTCTGGAAATCTCACTGAAGGAATCTCTAATATGCAAGTCACTGTGCCTTGTATAGACCTTCTCTTCAGAACCCTCAGCCCCTCTTTCACATCAATGGGCTGGGTTTCTCTCTCTTATAGGCCCACTTGGATTACATGGCAACCTGTTGCTAGGGCTGCCCTGTCACTCAGACTAGTCACACCGTCAGGCTCCATCACAGATGGCCTATTTCCCAGTAGTATGGGAAGCCACCTTTTTCTAGGACAGTTCTGGCGAAATTGCCATTAGTGCTGCAGTACAGGCAGAATTCTGCCTGTTTCCAATGTGCTTTCTCTCCTGAAAAAAGCTGAAATTGTCCCCCATCCAAATCTATGGGCTCCACCGTTGTGCTGGGCATCAACGGTGCTGGTGCTGCTACTGAGGTGGGACAGACACAGGAGGTAAGCATCACCCTGGGTCCTGGTGCTCGATAAGTGTGGAAGCACGTTTCCAGTTGGCCATCAATCTGCAAGCATTGTTTGATCAGTTTCTTTGGGGAAGTAGGCAGGGCCTGTCAATCCAGGCCAGCTCATCTAAGATGTCATCAGCCAAACTGTTATATTGGCCCTGCACTGCTGCATCATTCTGAGCCAAGTCCTGAGCAAACAGTCAAAAGTATAAGCAGCCACTGACTCCTTCCCTTGGTGGACATGACAGATGGTGTCAGCTGGCAGTTTCAGCCTGCACTGGATCCTCCCATACTCGTCCCGTTTCTTACAGGATGTCAGCAAGATTGGTCAGGAGAGGGCCTGAAGTAGAAAAGGAGTGGCCCATTTTGCAACTGGACCAGTAATCAGGCTGATTATGAATGCCACCTTTACCTGGTCAGTGGAGAAGAGTTCAGGACAGAGCTATATGTACAGCTGACAACAAGACAAAAAGGCCTGGAATTGGTTTGGGGACCCAGTGAATTTCTCAGAAAGAGATGCAGGGCACCTGCACCACGGAGGCAGTGGTGGAAGCAATGGCTGGTACCGTTAAGCTTCGCTTGCAGATTGGCCATAGCTGTGGTGAGCTGATTTACCTGTTCAGCCAGAGCCTGATTCTGTTGGAGCAATTCATCCATGCTGCCAGAGTCTGAGTTGCTAACAGCCTGTCCTGTGCTCTTGTCAGCAATTGTCCCAGGAAGCAGGTGGTTGAAATGCAAGGGCTGTCAGTTAGCTAAGTCAGTCCATTTCAGTCACTGGTTATCCAGTAAAATGGAGAGAGCAGCAAGACAGCAGTCATCAGCCAGTCAAGAAGTTGCATAGCAAGTCAATAGTCCAAACAAACAAAGCCAGCAAGAAGTGTAACAGTCAAGAATAATAGCCAGTCCCAGGTCCAAAGAATATGAAACACTGAAGTGTACTGCCAGTCACCAAGATAGATGGCTGTAGGCAACAATGCTGGCAGTGAACTACTGGGATATTTATAGCCAGTTACTGCAAGGCAGTAGATGTTTACTTAGTCAGCATCTCCTACTTAAGATCCTCTGGGACCAACCTCTCCCTATCTCTCCTTTTCTTGGCAAATGGTTACACCACATCTTCACCTTCCTGCTGGGAAGCAGGGCCTCCTCTACCTCAGCCCCCCAGCTCCTTTGACTCGGAGAGACCACCAACACCAGGAAGTTGTAAATTCCTGTTATTCCTGGCACTCTGAATCTTACAACTCCAGAGGGACAGTTATGACAAAACCACTTTTACTGTCAAGAAGTTCCTTCTGATCTTCAATCAAAATCTACTCTCCTGTAAGTACAAACCATTAAATCTGGCCTCACCCTCTGGGGCAGCAGAGAACAACTCTGTACTCTCTCCACTGCAACAACCATCAAGATATTTAGAGAGGGCAATCATGTCACTCATCAGTCTTCTCACCAGGCTGAACATGCCAATTCCTTCAACCTTTTCCAATGGGATTTGTTCTCTGTAACTCTTATCATCTTTGCTGCCCTTCTCTGAACTCTCTCTTCAACTTGTCCATATCCTTCTTAAAAGAGGTGCCCAGAACTGAGTGCACTACTCCAGATGAAGCCTGACCAGTACAGAACATAGTGGAACTATTATTTTCTTTGCTTGGTAATTATGGTTCTACTAATGCAGACTAAAATATTCTTTGCCTTCTCTGCTGCAGCACCATTCTGCTGGGTTAGGCTCAACTTAGGATCTACAATATCGCTTTTCAAAAGTACTCTGCTAGACGCAGTACTACTATCTCATAAATGTGCATTTCATTTTTGTGGCCTAAATACAGAATTTTGCATTTATCACTCTTGAATTTCATTCTGTAAGTTTCAGCCCAACTGTTTAGTTTATCAAGCTCTTTTTAAATTCTGTACCTGTCATCCAATGCATTAGCTACCCTTCAGTTTTGTGTCATCTGCAAACTTAATAAGGATTCTCCCTAATCCATCATCTAAGTCACTGACAAAAGTATTGAAGTGTACTGGCCCCACTGATGATGACTCTCTGAACATGTTTTGGACTGCAGTTTCTATCAGCTCCAACTAGCATGGCCAAGGGTGAGGCATTAGAAGACATAAAATCCAAGTCATTTGGGTGACACTAGGTTGGGGAAGGTAGACATATCTGACCGTGCTAGATGAAAAGGAGATGCATTCATACACACAGTCAAATTACCATCTGATTGATCACCTAAATTATATCTAGCAGCTGGCAGTCGCAGTTTCCATGGTAATCAAGAATTCCAGTGTGATAGCACCCAGTGGTTACTATATAAGAGATACCCTGCCTGGAAACTATGTGCTGGAGACTCAAAGGATAATAGTTTGCCAAACTGTGCATAACTAGCAATATCAATGAAATCATCCTTGGTTACCAAACTATTCATTTTCCTACAAAACGGCTGTTCTTCTTGTATCTACAGAAGGTATTAAATGGATTCCACTTCTGTCTAAAGACTGAAAAAGCAGTTGGCTGCTGTTCATTCAAGGAGGTGGGGGAGAAAAAGCAGGTATTGCCATCCCTGGAGGCTCTACCCCCCCCAGTTAGCAAGTTTAAACTTTAGTTTACCTCTGCGTCATAGCGCACTGCTGCAGAGAGCAATGAGAAAGCATTTTCCACCGTAATGCCTCTTTTGATAAGATGCTGACACAGTTTTTTCAACCTGTTTTCACAGTATGACGTAGCCAAATCCAGAAGCCCTGAAATCAAGATGCCATATTAACATTTTTAATTCCTCTGTCCTCACAGAACCAAAGCAACATTTCTCTACACATTGGCTACTGGACACTGAAAACTGAACTATAAGATTACAGCCTCTAACCATCCAAAGAAATGAAAACATCCCCCTGCCAGCAGAGGGCCAACACAATTAAGCAAGGCATTCCATTAAGGAGTTTCCAGTGGCAGGAAAGGCATACAGCTAATGATGTATGAGCACATAAACTCAGCAGAATCATGGGACTTTAGTGTAAGCTTGTTTCTCAAGTGCTTCACTTAGACTGTAAGTTTGCACACCCATCCAAAAAAATGTATCCCATAGGCCAGATCAGGTCATTTGATACAAGCTCCACTGCTCCCATCAGCTACAGCCAGTTCATCACAGGCTGACAGGTCGAGACAGAGAAGTTAGGCACCAAAAACTGCTAGAGTATTTGCAGGATGCCCCCCGCCCCCATAAAAGCTAAGACTCATAAGGTTCAGCAGGTATGGACTGAAATGCACCCAGGACAGATATTTGTGCTTCCTCTTTCCCTTCAATTCTCCAGAACATCTTACTCCCTCTTCCATAATATCGCTCAAGGCCCCAGTGCTACCTATAGCATCTTCAGGTGGCAGATCAACGCTGTCTGTGTACAGGTACTCAAGAAAAGCACGATATACTGGATAGGAAAACTGGTCTATTTCTATCACTTCCTTCATATCCTCATTCCAGTACGATTGGAACATAGTACGAAAGTGTTCACATCTGCAACAAAAAGTATGAAGAACTTGGGACATACTCATCTCAAGGCAATTTACCACTTTCCATTAGGGTTCTTCCAGCAACTTGTGATCACAGGAAGCAGAGGCAAAATCCTACAGGTACTCCCAGTTAGAGCACACCAACTGAATGGTAAAAGAATATTTATCTAAATCCCATTGGTTCAACTGGTCTACTCTAGTTGGAACTACCAACAGGATTCAAGCCAGAAGCAGTCATTATTCATTCTTCAAGACTCGTTGTTCTCCTTTGCTGCATTCACCTTTCCCCAGTATTAAGACAGAATTAGAACATGTCTAATAATGGGCTGTAATCGCCAGAGATGTTGTGCCAGAAGAAAGCAGTTCAACTCACACCAGCTCCCCCCACAATCACCCTCCCAGAAAAGCTGCTGCTCCTCAGGACAGGAGGATCCTCCAGAACTGCATGGCAGAGGGTGCTGAGATGTGAACCAGGAACAGCTGGTGGTACGAAATATACATCTCGCATGAACACTATTAAGCATTTTCTGTTCACCCTAAGGCACTGACAGAGTCAACCCAATGGCTTGTTTCCAACCATTGGATCTAATGGGGAAGTGGGCAACTGCCAAGGTCCGGGGCCAATTTGAATCTGTGTAGATGGTACTAGGCTAAAACAATGCTCCCCCCAAATATATATATCAAAACTGGAACTCTTCCAGCTCACTTCCAGTTTAACTCCTCTTCTTTCTCTTCATCCTCCTCTTCTTTTTCTCTCTCTCTTTTGTAGGAGTAGATGTGGGCCTGCTGACCCCAAAAAAGGCATCTGTCACTTCTACAAGCCTTCAGGAATGGAAAAGCAATATTGGGACAAAAAAATATTTTGTGTGGCGGCAGGAGCCATGGCCCATAAAAAAGGCCTACGGGTGAGTATGTGCCTCAAGGCCTGCTCTCCCACCTCCACCCCCTGCACATTTCCTCATGTAGCTCCCACATCAGGTCCAGAGGCTTGGGGGACCCTCTGAAGAGATCTGGGTGCATTCAGGGGGCTTCAGGGGAAGGACAGGAAAACAAACTCCTTAAAAATATCAGATTATTTTTCAAAGCCTATTTTTTCTATAACCGTAACACACAGGGGCAATGATCTCAGAAATGAGATTTTATCCAGTGTTCTGTACTATAAAGCAAATACAAAAACATATGAAAGCACAAGGCCAATATATTTTCTATTAGACCAGTGGTTCTCAACCTGTGGGTCCCCAGATGTTTTTGGACTTCAGCTCCCAGAAGCCCTAGCCACTATGGTCAATGCTCAGGGCTTCTGGGAGCTGAAGTCCAAAAACATCTGGGGACCCACAGGTTGAGAACCACTGTATTAGACCAACTGTCACCCTTATAAATGTAATCAACTCTACCTGATGTTGCTAAGTAACATACCAGGTGGACGGGGTGGCTTCAATAAGAAGACATCAATAATCAGATTAATGAGATACTTTGAACATCAGATTGTCTCTTACGTTATTAGACCTAATATTAGGATATTTAACACAAATATTACCTGATTTTCAAAACAGCTTTATGTACATAGATGAATTTTCCATCTACTCTAAATTTTAGATCTGAGGTCTCAGGGCTGTCAAACTCTCTTTTCAGAGACTCTGTCACTGTTAAGAAGTCTTCATGTTCTGCAAAGATGAAACATCAAAACAGTAAAAACAATGCAGTTTATACACAGAACATCTCACAGCAGGTCTACAACAGTACCTCTGAATTAAAGCTTGGGCTCCATAAAAGGAAAAGCTGACTGATGATCAAAATACATACATGATATATCTTCCATCTCAATTTCTGCATCAAGTTCTTGAGGCACAAATCTACAGATATGGTCAGCTAACTCACCAAAAACTGGGGTGCAATATACAGCAAGAAACAAGTTGTGTTCTTTTGCTCATTGTGTTTATTCCTTTGTTTATGAACATTTGCCTGAATTGAGCAGGTGAACTAGGATTCCAGATTAGCCTTCACAAATGAGTGGATCTGGACAATGGTATAAAGCCAAGGAACTGCGGAACCTCTGACATATTAGTAGCTTCCTGGGACACATTGCTTCTGCTTGCAACAGGAGTGGTGAAACCAAGGGCAGGAAATGTGCAGACTAAAGCACCATCAAGGCCTTTTTACAGATTCCCCGACCATTATTATTTTTTCTCAAAATGGCCCTTGTATCAATTCCCCACAGGATGCAGGGAGGCACATTTTTATTCAAACAAAAATTTGGAGGGAGGGGAAGGGGGTGCAGCCTTTCATGGGTTGGTAAGGGGTGCTGGGCCCCTTAACTTTGGGTAGCTGCCCACCCCTCTGTTGAAAAGACCATGTAGCTTCACTTAGAAGTTTGTTTACTGCATCATCCAAATGTGGGAATTCTGATGGAAGAGAAACAAATCAGAGCAAACCAAGTGGCCAGGTTTGAACAACACAACAAACAAGCCATAGAGTAAAGTTTATGAAAGTTTGCTCCTGCAGCAAGAGGGAACAGTGGGGTGCAATGCAGCCAAGGTAGTGTGTTCACAACCAGTGAGTCAGGGTTCCAATAAACTCCTGGCTTATCCTGTTAGGAATCTGAGGCCAATATGTGATTAATCATTCCTGCAGTCCATCTGCCGACTGGGTGGGACCTAGAACCATCAATTTGAAAATAAATGTATCCTCTTTAGCTCTCCTCAACTTTCTTCACTTCCCGCTTTGTGCTTGCCTATTCTTCTAGGTCTGACAGAGACCAGCACCACAAATTCAGGAGCCTGGATACACACTTTATTTATAGCAAGTGTGAAGACTGTAAATCAGGGTTTGGCATTTCTACCAGCGCCTGGGGCCACATTTTTGCCCCAGCACCTGCTGTAGGTCACATCTGGGAGAATAACTTTTTAAGAAGTTAGAAGAAAGCCGCTCTAATACTGTAAGGTCTGCTGTAATGTGATAGTTGCTTTCTTTAAAAAGTCTGGTTTATAGGCAATTGTGCTCTAAAATTAAGAGGACTTATGGGAAAAATAGGGTTAAGTATAGATCTCAGAAAATGTTATTGGTAGCTAAGATATTTCTTTGCCACAAATTTTAGTGAATAGATTTTATTACAAGTAGAAATGGTGACTTTTACCGTTGAAAAATAGGAGGATAAGTACATATGGCATGGGTAGGCAAAGTACAACACCCCACTCATTCCTGTCCCAGCTTAAAAATCTCATCCCTGACTTGCAAGTGCTCTCTCTCCCTCCTTCTATCCACCTCACTTCAGTCTCAACTTAAAATCTCATTCCTCACAAACACTCTTACCGATCCTTCCAACCATCTCATTCACTCCTATTCCAGCTTGGAATCTCATCCCTCACAAATGTTCCCTCCCCTCCATATATCCACCTCACTTCAGTTTTTTGCTTCTTAAACTACACAGCTGATGAACTGAACCGCTATGATGAGGGGAACTGGGGTAGCGTTTAACAGCCGAGAAGCACAAAAGTACCACTTTTGAATGCTCCAGATGGAATGGCACTATAGCAATCAAGAGTCTGTGTTCTGCAAAAAGTGTTAATCTGTTGACTAATCATATTATTGCCAATTCGTACTGTAAAACACACATTATAGCAGGATTTACTGTATAGACTAGTTTCATAAACTTGGAGTTTCAACAGTAAGAGCTGGTACAATACGAAGAAAATATACAGACAGCAATAGCAATAAGAACAAGTATACTTGTGCACCATACACAAGACCCAGCTTCTGACAATTCTGGAAATCTTGAGTTTCTTCATCTTTTGGCAGGCACCACCCAGCACTCCCCTCTCCCCAACCACGCAACCTCAAGATACGCTTTCAGAATAGGAAAGGCTATCCTGGAATATCAGACGGTAGCTTCCACCATCACTCACTAGTGGTCAGACCAGCAAGAGGAATCACAGTCCAGCAAGAGATTGCCCAAACTGTTTTTGTGGTGAGTACTCACCTACTGAGAGGAGACGCCACATCACGGCAGGAGTAGAAAAGCATGCAAACACATCATCTGTGCATGAAAAGTGGGTCACGTGTGGGAGAACCACGGACTGCCCCCGGCACTGACCCCACATGTAGACTAGGCCACTCTGTGTCTTGGCAGCAGAAGTGTGAGTAGAGTGGCAAGCAGCAATCTCTACAATTCTGGAAGGGGACCACAAATTAGTTAATCCACTGTACTAGTCATTTACAGCACAGAAAAAATACTTAATACTCAGCATATACTGAAGTGAATGAGAAAAATTACAAGGAGTGTCAGAATCCTGGATGAATAGGACATGCGGGCTTTGTTGTGACACCTGGTAGTTCAGCAATGCAATGCCCATAATGCTATTGCCGGAAAAAAGAACAAATTCATTAAAAAATTTATCTTAAGAAATGTACACATATTCCAAAGGTATATTGACTTCAGGGTGTTTATCATGCAATTGCATGGTGAAATGAACAAGAAAAGAAATGTTCAGAGATTTAATATGCTTCTAGTCTTATAGTAGTCTAGCATATATACCTGGTGTTGCCTGGAATTTTTTTTTACTTACAGGTAACACTTGTTAGAAAGATTTGAGATTCTGTGTCTCTAATTCCCCCAACTGTCTTGCCCAGTAACTATAACTGTTCCCCATATTCCCCAATCCAATCTGTATTCAGAGTTATTAACATAGAGAGGATGGGTTCCTGAAGGAATATACTGCCTTCCTCTTTGCTGCTAGGCCTCATCTCCATAGCAACCAGCTTATTGAGAGCTCCCTGGCTGAGAATTCTAGCGACCTCTCCCTGAACTGCAAACTCCAGGATTCCACAGAATCTTCTTAGGCAGCCAATCGTATGAGGTCTTCACCTGACACAGACAAACAAAGTTTGACTTTTATATATTAGATTATTGTTATTTTTAAAAGATAAGTTCAAAATTGATTTTACTGTATGCCACCCTGAGATTTTTCATTTAGGATGAAGTATTTTAACAAATAAATTAATAGTTCAAAGAGAACAGGTTGCCTACCTATAACTGTGGCTCTCTGAGTGATCATCTGTGAACTCACACATATGGGTCACTCTGAGCCTGCACAGAGATCTTGGGAAGCTTCTAGAGCTGCATTTTGGTAACCTTGCTTCTTGCCTGCATGCGTATAAGTCACGTATTCACAACAAAACTCAGTTTCAAGTCTGCCATCAGAGACCTAGAGAAAGGGGAATCATGAAGAGGAGAGAGCGGTTGTGTGAGTTTACATGACCACTCAAAGAGCCACAGTTACAGGAAAACAATCTATTTTTCTTCTTTCAGGTCTCTGTGACTCACACGAATGGGAGAACAGCAAGCTAAACTCTAAGGACAGTGGGTCATGCCAGGACCAGCAGCAGCAGCACCACCCTACCAAATGCAACACTGGTTCAAGACCAAGCATCCAGTCTGAAATGAGACAGGAACATAAGTGGCTGTAAGCATGTAGCTGCTCAGAGGAGTTCTGGGAAAGGAATCACTATGAGATACATCAACAAAGTGGCTACAGCTGGAGTTGAGTGAGCTTTGACACTCTTCTGAAAGAGATTTCCCAGCAAAGGAGTAGCCAAGGGATAGCGTTCACCATCCAGTGGGAAAGACGTTGAGACAAGATTGACTTCTCTTTGCTACGTATGCCATAGGCAATAAACAGATAGCACATCCTAAATTGCTTTGCCCAAGATATGTAGAATAAGAGTGCCCATCTAACTTCTAAGGTGAAGGGTGTACTCAAAATTCAAAGATGCAGGTTGCAAGAAGGTGGGACACACCAGTTCCTGGTTAAGATGGAAGTCGGAAGCCACCTTCAGAAGGTAAGAGATGTCTGTGGAGAAGATCATTTTGTCTTGTGAGGGGACAAGTAAGACAGATCTGTTCTGAGCATTGGCAATTGATTGACCCTACAGGCAGAAGAAATGGCACCAAGAAATGCTGCCTTCTAGGAGAGCAGGTAGAGATCACAAGATGCCATCAGTTCAACGGGGCATGCCATAAGCTTAGGAAGTACCAATGATATGTTCCACTGAGGCAGTGGTCCACAATGAGGCAGATGAGGGTGTATGTAGTTCTTCAAGAAAGGGTGTGTCAATCAAGAGAGTATCCTGTGGCTTGGAATGAGGAGGGGTGGCCACCAGGGAGACCTCTGAAAAGATTATGAGAGGTCTTTAGCTTGCAGAAACATAAGGAAACAAAGCATGCATTTGAGTGAGTTGTTCAGTGCAACATCCTGAGTCTGCAGGAAGAAGAGAAAGGAGACCCACTTGGCTGCATAGGAGCACTTTGTTGATGGCTTGCAAGCTGCAGACATCACAAGTTGAATGTTGTCTAACAGGTCCAATGTGGGAGAAGTCTCCAAGCAGTTAGTTTGCAGGTAGCTATGTTCAGGTGGAGAATTCTGCCTTGCTGCACGAAGAGGAGATCCAAGTGCTCCAGAAAGCAGTGGAAGTTGCTGTCGGACAGCTTCAGGAGTCTGGAGAACCGCTGTTGGTGGGGTGACGAGAATGTCTGCATTGTCATCCTCGATCTTTGTGATGACCCTAATCAGAACTGAAAGCAGGGGGAAAATGTATAACAGAGGACCATCCATGAGAAAAGAAACATATCTCTTAGGGAATCCCAACTTCAACAGTCTCTGTTACAGAATCAAGTGCAGTGGGTGTTTGCTAGGAATAAGGTGGAGGAGGGCTGAAGCCATCTTCTGCTCACAGGAGGATAAAGTTCGCCTGACATTATCGGTGAGGACATTATCAATGCCTGGGAGATACATCACAGGAGGAATATGCTCCTGCATATGTACCTATCCCAGATACAGAGGGTGAGCGGAAGGAGGGCGTGAGAAGGCACATCTTTCATATCGCAGGCAGTTTGAGGATGTTGATATGACACAACTTCTTTGTAGCAGACCACCAGTCAGTGACCAACATGTCCAAGGTGTGGACACCCCAACCTGTCATGGATGTTTCTGTGGTGAAGACCAGAGAAGACATAGGGTAGGTGAAAGGTATGCCTCTCATGGTGTGGAAAAGGTCCGTCCATTAGCAGAGAGTGCAAAAAACTGAATGAGGCACCAACTGGAACATGTTGGGCTGTCCTGCTTGGGATCAAGACATTTGAAGAGGTTTCATCCAGAGTTGAAAAGACTTTTGAAGAGGTTTCATCCAGAGTTCGGCACAGGGAATGACCTCAGTAGTTAACAACATGAGGTTTAGTGGAATCTGAATAGATATGGTCCTGGTGTGGTCATTCCTTCATAGCTTCTGCTCTGAGGCCTTCAAGGTGAATGCTCTGTTGTGGAGAAAAACCTCTATGAACTCTTACAGAGTCCAGTATTGTCCTCATAAGCTGGATATGATGAGACGGACATAACAAAGGCCTCTTCCAAATTATCATGAAGTCCAGGTCCTAAAGGAAAGACACCACAAGGTGGACACTTGAAGGGCCTGGTGGAAAGAAAGGGAGACTATCAGCCACTGAACTAAAGACAGAGACTCCTTTGACCTTTAGCCAAGTTGCTACCACAGCCAGACATTTTGTGAAAACCCTTGGGGACACTGCAAGGCCAAAGGGGAGGATGTGAAATTCATAATGCTCCAGACTGAAAAAGAAACAGAGGAAGCATCTGCTGGAAGAGTGAATACAAACATGAAAGTAAGAGTCCAGTAAGTGTATTGAGGTGAACCAATCTCCTTTGCAGAGAAGGAGAAAGATACTTGACAGAGTATACATCCTTAACTGTATTCCAGGGCCTGAAGGAATTAACTTCCCTAAGATCAAGTACAAGCCTCCATCCCACGTGAGGATCAAAAGTGCCATGAGGAGAACTCAAAGAGATGACAGAGATGGGTGGACTTACTCTATCACACACTTCTGTAGGAGCCTTGTGATCTTCTGGTCAAGATCATCTGAAGATTTTGTGTATGTGAAGATTCTCACTAGGGACAGCTCATCAAACTCAGCAGAATACCTTTACACACTTAGAGGTGACACAAATCAGTAGTGACAACAGGCCACCTCTTGAAGGAGGGTGCTAACCAGCTGTGGAAAGGCAAGTAGGGTTGGTAGCTGCTTGGAAAAAGGGGAAGTCAGAAATGATATCTGGAATCAGAGTTTCTTGGTGAAACAGTAATGCTTTGACTGACCCTAAGAACATCAAAAACAGGAGGAGCCTTGAGAGGTTGTTCTGGAGTAGAGATGAGATGGAGATCATGAGACCTGTTTAGGCAGGAAGAGCTTCAACCAGTATGGCTTTGCATGTTGTGCAGCCTGGGACAGAAGACCATACTTCAATTTTCCAATTGAGCTCCAGCTTCTTTACTGTGGAAGCATGGAACAACCTCTGTTCATTAAATAGAAGGCCTTCAACGGGTAATCTTAGATTGTGAGTTAGAATCATAAGAGTTGGAAGAGACCCCAGGGGCCATCCAGTCCAAATCCCTGCTATGCAGAAACACACATCAAAGCATTCCCAACAGATGGCCATCCAGCCTCTGCTTAAAACCTCCAAAGGAGGAGACTCTACCACACCCCCAGGCAGCACATTCCACTGTGGACAGCTCTGACTGTCAGGAAGTTCTCCCTGAGGTCCAAGTAGAATCTCCTTTCCTGCAGCTTGAATCCATTGCTCCTTGTCCTAGTCTCTGGAGCAGCAGAAAACAAGCCCTCTCCTTCCTCACCATGACATCCCTTCAAATATTTAAACATGGCTATCATGTCCCCTCTTAACCTTCTTTTCTGCAGACTAAACATACCCAGATCTCTAAGCTGTTCCTCACAGGGCATGGCTTTCAGAACCTTCACCATTTTGGTCACCCTCCTCTGGACACGTTCCAGCTTGTCAATATCCTTCTTGAATTGAGGTGCCCAGAGCTGGACACAGTATTCAAATGAGGCCTAACCAATGCAAAATAGAGTGGTACCATTACCTCCCTCGATCTAGACACCATACTCCTACTGATGCAACCAAGAATCGTGTTGGCTTTCTTGGCTGCCTCATCACACTGCTGACTCATGTTCAGCTTGTGATCTACCAAGACCCCAGATCCCTTTCACATATACTGCTATCCAGCCACGCACCCCCCCATCCTATATTTGTGCATTCTATTTTTTTCTGCCTAAGTGTAGGATCTTACATTCCTCTCTGTTGAAATTCATTTTGTTAACTTTTGCCCAGCTCTCCAATCTGTCAAGGTCATTTTGAATTTTGATCCTGTCCTCTGGTGTATTAGCAACCCCTCTCAATTTTGTGTCATCGGAAAATTTGATCAGCATGCCCTCCACTCCTTCATCCAAGTCATTGATGAAGATGTTGAATAGCACTGGGCCCAGGACAGAACCCTGTGGCATCCCACCAGTCACTTCTCTCCAGGATGAAAAGCAGCCACTGGTGATCACCCTTTGGGTTCGGTCGATCAGCCAATTACCAATCCACCTAACAATAGCCCTGGCCAGCCTGCATTTTACTAGCTTCTTTGCAAGAATGTCACAGGGAACTTTGTTAAAAGCCTTACTGAAGTCAAGATATGCTACGTCTACAGCATTCCCTTCATCTATCAAGCTTGTAACCCTATCATAAAAGGAGATAAGATTTAAATCCATGTTGATTTTTAGTGATTACAGCATTGCTTTCTAAGTAATTACAAACTAACTGTTTAAAGATCTGTTCTAGATCCTGGTATTCATGTCAGGCTGACTGGGCAATAATTATTTGGG
>CAOKZL010004740.1:0-18432 GCA_948472985.1 Iguana delicatissima | reverse complement strand
CTTATTTTCTATATCTTAGGCCCTGCCACTCCCGCCAGCCGGGCAAATTTGTGCAGGGTTGTGTGCTGGTGTTGACCCAACCACCATTTGCTGTAAATAGGGGAAACCCACACAGGAGAAATCACCCAAAGGGAAGATAGGGAAAGTATAGGGAAGAATCTCCAAGCCAGGAAAAGGAAGCATTACAAGGTTGGGGTCTGTCTGCATCATTTTCAAATTAAGAAGGGCAGTCAAACTTCCACTGCTAAAGGAGGCTTCGGGGAGCAAAAATTAGTCTAAGATACTGCTCCTCAGATAGTTATCCATGGATTGGTACTGGTCCATGAGCCACTAGCCTGCTGGTGCCTGTAGTGTTTTCAATAAAACTCGTCAATGGGCAGCAAAATATTGCATCCTGGTACTGCACACAGAAAAAAAACAGCACCTTGCCATTTCTGCATATCAGATAGCTCATCAAAGAACACTGGTCCAGTTAGGAAAGACACTGCCTAGATGTTATTGGATTGTAATTTCATCAGCCTTAGCTAGCAGTGGATGATAGGAGTTGCAGTCCGAATATATTCCAGAGGGCTATATGTTCCCACCTAATAATCATGTGAGGAACGCATTTTAAAGTGCACAGAAGACTGGCTCAGAAGTTAAAAAACGAAGGCACAACATCTAGCAAGAAAACTGCTGCAGAACTCCAAATTCATTACCAATCCAAAATATATCATAAGAGATGTGTTAAGAGAAGCTGAACAACTGCTGATGTGCCCAAAAGTAAGTGCATGCTGAATAAGTCTAGGTGTGTGTGTGTGAGAGAGAGAGGGAGGGAGGGCGGGAGGGACAAATACCCCAAACTTGATACCTAGAACACTGCACGATTATTGGTATGGCACCAACTTCAGATACAGATCGTGTGTTAGAAAGATGAAGAGAGTTAAAAGATTTCAATAAATCAGCATGTCTGGTTAAAAGGATCTCCCCACTTTCCCAGGCTGCTCTCTAGCACTCAAAGTGCTTATCTTTACTTGCTTGTGATTGGTGATAACCTGCCAATATGATTGACAAAGCTACTCTGGCTTTGGAGGGAATAAGCCCCATGAGTCTTTCTTCTTGGAACAATACAGCACCACACTCGCATATCTCACAGGCTGTAGTGCCAGGGAAATGAACGGAAAGCCTGCCTGCTCATATACAATTCTGTCTTGGGCAGATTCCTTCTCCTCAATACTACTAGTGGCACCCTGAAAGAGTTTTAAGAGTCTACTTCACAAGATAAAGAATCTGCCCCATAATTAAGCAAGTGCCGAGTGCAGAAACATCACCTCCCGGGGCCAAGAACTACCAGCCACAATGCCAAGACCCCTGCCAGTAGGAGGAGCTGCTCACCTATGAGAAACTACCATTGCGATTTATACTAGATCAGGACACAGAGTGCAAGAGGGAGCAATAGTGTTCATCAGAGATGGAAAATGTGTGGCCTCCATGTTACTAACTGCACATGGAGCTGCCACCACTGGCTTGTCCAGGGCTCAAGCAGCAGTCCAACAACATGTCCGGATCGGCACACATTCCTCTCCCCTGGTGTATATATTTTGCAATTAAGTTGTCTTGTATGTACAGTCAGCCCTCCATTTGCAAATTTGACTTTCATCTTTTGATTATTTGCAAAGTTTCCAGCTTGTTGTTACCCTTCACGTCAGATACTTTTCTTTGAGGGAGCTCCAATCAGATACTGTGCAGCCCCTTAAAATTTGCCTTCTTCTCCTCCTCTACTCAGCTGCTGCTGCAGCTACAGATAGCTTGCAGGCTGATTTCTCAGCACCATGGGTTCTCTGATGTCCCCTCACACCCAAGGAACAGATGGGCAAGAGAGAGGCAGATAGGCCCAACTCATCCCCTTTCCTTAACCCAGTCTGGCCCTGCAGTGCTTATTCATCAGGCCTCTGGCCTCCTTCCCACAGGACCACACAGAACATCAAATTGTGATTTTTCCACTTTTGTGGAGGGTCCTGAGGTCTAGCCCTAGCAAATGTGGAAGGCTCTGACTGCATTTTAAAAACTTCCAATTGTTTGACTTGACCTACTTGACTTACTGATCAAAATAGAGGTTTAAAACCTGCAAGCAAGCCTGGGTCATTCTACATACACATCGCAGTATATCCCTACTTTTTCCTATGTAACTCTCACTCCACCCTACTGGTCTACAATGTGCTGTGGTAGAGCCCCCTTCAGTGATTCTAGGTCCTTGTCGGTGAAGTGAAACTGACCATGCGTGAGTTTGGGGCCAGTGTTGTCTGTAACATAGCAATATAGTTCTTAAATGTCAATACAAGGTCCCTGGAGTTGCATGCCCTCCAAGCCATAAGTAATTTACCAACAAAAAAGGGATGGTGATTTTATATACTCTGTGACACAGGACTGTTGTCAAAAGCAAATCTGAAGAGGTAAGAGTGGATCCCTACCTCACACAAACCCTACAAAACAGCTACAGGTACTGATGCAATGCAGTAGATAAATATGAGATTCACTTCTGATAGGGAAACCTCTGAGGAAGAAGTCTCCTGTTCAGAGCACACAGATTTAACAGCTTGTCAGCTGAGCAGCTGGCATAGAGTCAATATGTCCACAGTTTGCCAAGGTGACAGCTAAAATTCTAACATTTACAATAAAGATTTCCAGAGATTAACGGTTGCCTTCAACACAATATCTACCATGCTAACTAGATATCTGCAAATGACAGAAATTAACCATACAGCTTTGGATACATCTCACGAGTTTCCAGTGTTGCATGCAGTGGCCTATCCCTGTCACGGTGCTTACTTAGATAGCAAAGTTTTAAAATAACCAATTTACCACTGAATTAACTGCAACCAAGTGACAGACCATCAAGTGGAAGAATGAGCTGGGAGCCAGATTTTCTAATGGATTTACCTACAGCTTTGAAACTTTGGGCTCCTGTTATAGTGGGACTACACTGTTCATCTGGCCGCGCTGGACTGGGTACAAAAGGAGTTATACTACACTTTGAGCACCCATGGTCGGGAGAGGGTGTCCTGGAGAGGGTAGCTATATTGGATTAATCAGGCTACTCCCCATAGCCCACCACAAGCACTTCACTTACCAAGAAACTGCTGCGGTATGACCTGCATAATGAGTTTGGGGCCACTGCTCAGCCTTCCTGGAGTGGAGGAGGTAGAGTCACTAGTCTAGCTCGTCAACAATCACACACTCAATAACATGCCCAATTCTAACTATCTGCATACCAGCTCTTATTTGCAGCCAAAAAACACCCTACACCCACAAGGAGCAGCATTCTCAGGCAAACTCCAAACATTTGTAAGAATGTAAAAATAATCTTTAGGGAGGGGGGAAAATACTATGAGGAGAATCCACAGCAAAGAGCCCAATGAGGATGAATATAGCTGAGAGGCCACAGACCACTGGCTGCTGGAGACATAGAACAGAGAACCAGATGGGGAGAATAATTTGGAATAGACTACCCAGGAACCGGACATAGCTGGCTGTCTCAGCTTACTGAAATAAACAAGATGTTACACAGTGTAAGATTTTGTTCTACTCTTCAAAGCAAATTGTCTGTTAAAATACTCAAGGGTGTGCAGAACCACAAAACATCTAACACACTTTTTCTAAATAATCAACCACCAGATTAACTAAATTTAACAATTAATAATTGATAAAAAGAATAAAGAAATTTCTGGAAATAAAAATTACACAGCAATGGAGGATTACACTTCCAATTATCTGCATTTGGGGGCACACAGTGCTAAATTACTCAGGACAGTAGGCTTTCCTGGGGAAGCCATTCCACCTGCAACCACTGAGAGAATCTCATCCAAACTAATTCTTGAAAGATCTAATTTCTCAGAACTATCTGGAAACTGGTCCCTGAATTTCGGTTTAATGACTATCTCAGAATTCAACAAGAGACCCTCTCCCAACCAACTGAAGAAACTTACTGTGTAATAGTTAGACATGGGACACATGTTCCAGGGGTATTTATTTACTTGACTACACCAAACAACCACCCTCCAAGTTACAAGTGATAGAAAATACTGATACAGTTCACACAATGATATAGAAAAGACAGATTACAAGTTTTCCTCCTTTTATTGTATTTTACTGGCAGGGCAAGGAACGAGTAAGCTTGGTGTTGGACTCTACAGAAGCTGGCTTGGGCTTCTGAGAAAGTAAGTTGGCAGTAGCCAGTCATCAGGGGCTGTTCCCTGTTTAGTGTGCTCCTGCTCTCCCTGATTCAGCTCTCACCTCCTGCCACTCCCTACCATGCCATCACCTTGTTGGTGACTCACTGCTGCGTTGCCTCCAGCTGCTGTGGCCAAGTGACCGCCCATGTTGTTGGGCTGGAACACCACTGGGCTGAGTGGCAAAGAGAAGGAAAGATAGAGTAACAGTCACCAGCACATGTCACTTTTTCTTGGACTACAGCTTCCAGCTCAGCATGCCTTCTTTTTAAAAAAGTGTATTTTGAAGCTCTCTGAAAGGAAAAACCTACGGCATGGACAAGACAGTGCACCTCTTCCCCCTCCAGTTGCCAGGCTTATACATAACTCTTATAGTTTGGGGCACCAGACTGTGGAGGGCTTGCATGGGTGACTCAGGAAGAAGGCTGGAGCCTGTGGTTACTCGCCTGAGATGCAGGCCAATGAGAGAAATACTCTCCAGGCAGGCTGGGGCTGGGACTCAGCCAGCTTGGAGTGCCTGTGTGTTGTGGACTTTGGTCCAAGGCTGGCTGCATGGGGTTCATGGGGTTGACTATGGAGAGGAAAGAGAAAAAGGATAAAAATGGCCACCTGGACTTTTACCTGGTTTTCTGGCTTCACTTTAAACTGCCTCCTCCAATCTCACACAATAATCTTTTTGCTATCCTGCTTCAGGTTTTGCTTCCTGTTTCAACAACAGGAGCGAGAGACCTCAAATCACCATAGGCCTCACCACCCAAATATCACTGACTTACTAACAGTGACTTGGGTGTGAAGCCACTGAGGTTTCTGCCTGCTCTTTTCCACCTCTGACTTTGAGATTCCCTCTTTCCCTGCCATGGATGGGATTTCTACACAAACACCAGTGAAGGTGGACTTTCATTTTATGCAAGAAATCTTATAGTTACAAACAATATCTTATACATGGAAGGCACTTCCTTTAGGCCAAGTGGAAAGTGGATATAAATACTTTCTTTTCCAGCTGACCACAGTAGCTTATTTGGCCATTGGCTACTACTTTTTTTCTTGGAAAAACTACTAGACTGGCAGCTAAATGTGCTAGTACTGGTCCATGGACCACTACACTGACAGTATTATTTGAAAATAGTTACATATTTACAAAACAGTTGTAATTCACATTCAGTTAGGAAAAAACCACACCCTCCCACATATTCCCATCTTAATTATCTATAAAATCGGCATTGTGGGTCTCCACACCTTCCGTGGAAAAAAATGGGAGTTTGGAACTCTGCCCCATGGCCATGTTTCCTGGACAGCAAGCAACACCTCCCTATCTGGAGCTATCCCAAGACCCTGGATTCATGGCAAGAATGTATATCTTATTCTCAGAAACACTTCAAGTTTCTTGCGCATTCTCCAAGCAGGTCATTCCACTGGCTGGTTGTCCTCATGGTTTTAGCTAGGTTCTCTGTCATGCTGTCCCTGGAGCCCAGATCATTAACCCTTTGGTTACTTGAAAGGAGCCACATATCCCAAAGGCCGTGCTGACCAACAGCAGTACAAGGTACCTATTATCATACCAGCATCCTGAGCAGAATATAACTTACAGCGGTGCTGGGCTTTCTGGTCTTCACAGGTGCCAGAGTTACAGCTGCTTGGGCAGCAGTTAGAGTTGTAGATGGTGCCACCTAAAACAGACAGCAGAGGTCAAAGTGAGGATAAGTTTTTTAGGAAGCAACATCCTTTTCTCACCCAGCTTTCCAAGACACTGTACCTGGTATGTGAGAACCTGCTGGCATAGCTGGGGCGGGGCGGCAGGGAGCTGTGCCAGCAAGCTGTTGGTGGGGCATTGGCTGTTTGGGCTGCAGAAGGAGCAGTTCCTCCTCCTACTGCAAAACAAAGGGCGGTCTCAGTCATCAAATACAGAAGGTGGCACATTTCTCACCTGTCCCTCTCCCTTCCTTCTTTCTCTCTCTCTCTCACACACACACACACCCCACCCTTCTTAGCTTCCTGCTGCTGTCAGAGACTATTTCCTACCCAACTCAGGTTGAGCTTGCATTTATTTTTAGGTGGACAGTTGCTTTTCCAGATTTTGCCTGCAAGACTCTAACTCCTACAGTTTTCCCCCATTACCAATCTAGGAAAACCCCAAATCTAAGGATGTTACATAGGCCACAGTCTGGGTTTCCCCCAAGGGCCATATTTCTTTTTCACCCTCCTGGTTAAGTTTTGATCTTTATCATGAGATTTATGTGCAAGTATTACTCGGAAGTGCATTATGGTAAGGTTACAATCAGCTTGAGCATATTCAGTGGAAAAGGCTACATTTTCAGTTAAACAGTTATAATTGTGTGTTCCCACAATCAAGTCATAGCTCTTATTTCCACAAAAAATCTCTACAATACTCTAATACTCGGCACTCAGGACCCAAGATGGGGGTGGGGTATCAAAACACATTAATCTAATGTACTATTTATCAATGTTTTAATAGCCTGCAGATCATCCTCATCCAAACAGCGGACTTCAACCTACATGAAATTGTTGATCCAGTTGTGAGGGGTGCTACTCTAAGAGAAAAAAATCACTACACAGCACGGAAGCAACCCCACGCAGTACAATTATTCATCTCTTGCTTTGAGAACTTCTCACTTTGTATTTTTCTCATAAATGCTGCCATCTTTGTGGCCATAAGAAATCTACAAACTTGCTTTTAAAAGTAAGAAACTGAGAAAGCATGAGCCAAATTCAACCTCAATGCTCACTCGGTGCTCTTTTTGCTATCTGATTTGAATATTATTACAAAATAACTTTGCTCTGACCCCACAACTTGCTGGTTTAATCCTACTGAAAAACAATCAGGTTGACATAGTACTCTTAGAGAAAAGAAAGCACACTCTTAAGTTAAACTGCCAACTAAGTTAAATCACACTCATATCAAAGGATCTACTCTTAGGACTTTACCAATCTAGGTTATCTGACCCTCACGAGCCTGTACTGGCAGCTACAATTTTCTCAACTATAGAATATGCAGAAAATGCTTACGAATAGTTTGGAGTATGAAATGGACAATATCCCTCTTAGATTGTCTCGTATTATTCCAAGTCAACCTATTGCTTCCTGGTACCAGTCAACCACTCACTCCAGTCCGTCTTCTTTACCTGGATATGATTGGATGAGGCCATATGCCGAGGATCTTGGCTGTGTTCAGCTGGGGTTTCTCAAGGACTTCCTGTCACAGCCTTCTCAAAGAGAATTGTCAGCAGGGCAGCTTCGGTGAATATATATGGAAAAAGTGCATCTATGGCTGGAAAACAAAACAAAGGGTCAGCAGTCAGAAACATCACTCCTGTTCACCTAGACCCACTCCAAGGCCAAAAATTTCTGCATTATTTTTGGCAAATCATGGCTAGAATTTCTGATTTTCTCTTTCAAAAAAGCTTATTGGTAAAGTCAGAATGGAATCAGACTACAAATACAATCCTCCACCACACACTAAGAGAGAGAAAATTATGTATAGTTTGGAAGCCAACACAGGTTGGTTTTTAATGCTAAATAAGTTAATCACTGACACCTTGAATCTTTCCATGCTTAAGACAGTGTTCACAAGTAAGTTTTCAAATTTCTCCTCTTTCTAAATTTTCTACTAGCCAAAAGGCAACAGAATTTTTTAAAAAGTGTAAAGAATTCAAAAAGTTTCCTTAAGGAATTTTTATCTCTTGTATCCAACAGACTCAGTCATCACAAATGCATTCCCCTAACTGGTACTTGTCAGCCAATTGTGTATATCTATGTACTCCATTACCTCAAACACCTGGACTATCCCCTTGCCGGCATGCAGATTTATTTGTACTCATGAACTACAGAAGTACATTCCTATCCCTGGTTTTAGAAATCACAGGAGCAGATAGACTTCTTCTAGTAGGTGTCTTCAAACAGATAGGTGACACACAGAGCTTCTTTTCACTTTTGCTCCTACAATAAGTTTGCAATTCCCCCTTCATTCTTTCTCCTGGAGAAACATAAAATCACCACATCCCAACTGGATCAGCAAACAGCCTAGTATCCTGTTTACACAATGGCTTAATCAGTTATTTATGGGAAGTCCACAAGCAGATGCAGTGCCACACCTTCCTGTGCATGTCCTCCAATGATTATTAAGATACAACTAATACACACAAGCACACTCACTCTGGCAACTGGAGGAAATACTACTCATGACTAGCACTGACTTCCTGGCCTGAGACCTAAAACCCCACTCAGTGACAGGAGTAATCCTTTATCCAGAGCAACTTCTCACTTCTATTTTGTATTTAAGCTGTATTTGTGGTCATAAGGACTAGAAACTTGCTTTAAGAAAGAATCTCAGAAATTTGCTCAGGAAAAGTGAATTCTTATTCACTTAGTCGAATTTCATCAAGACAGGTTTTCAAATCTCTAAAACTCTATAGTTTTTAAACTATCAGGCCACCTTTTATTGTTGGGAATCCCATATACTTCAGAATCACTCTGCTTTGAAATTGTATCAGATATTTGGCAAGACTCGGGGTAGAAACAACTCTTTGACACCTTCCAGATGCCACCCACAAAGCCCAAAACTGTCACCATGCAACTCTACTGCCCACCTATATGATCCGTTTATAGCCACAAATATGTGGGCACTCTCCATGAGGAAAGTACAGTAGGGTGGGGAGTTGCAGATAAGTATGCAGACTTTATGAGTGGGCCCAAAGGAGAGACAAAGATAGGTGTAGCCTGGCTGGGAATTCTGTTAACTAGTTTCTATGGAACTGGGTCTACACATAGTAAATTAAAACATTTTCAGCAAAGCTTTGACCCTCAGTTGGGACTAACAATAGGGTTTAGGGTGTTTGTCAAAACCTGCCTTCAGTTCAGGGTGGGGTTTGATGTAGTGTCACATTATTATGTCTTTTCCCTATTTGCATACCCCAAATAGCATGAAGAGAATGGCAATTGGAGAATATTCATATTCCTTTAGTGTACCTATATACATTCCTAGTCTCACAAGTAGGGCTTGAATTTTTTGGACAACATTGTATTATTCAGTCAGCTTCATATGATAAATATAATTACAAGCTACAATTATATAGTTATAATTAATGTAGCCACACCAATTGTCCTTGCCTTCTCTTTGTGAATTTGGAGGTGAGAAATAAGAATATATTAACACATAGCATAACATCAATTAAAAACAGAACATCAATTAAAAACAGTTAAAATGCATAGTATTCAATTAAAATAAAACAAACACACTGCATTAAAACAGTCAATACTGTATTAAAATTCATAGGTGCAGTTAAAAATCATATTTAAACTCATCCTGGATCTGCCTTTCTTTATAGGAAAGCTCTGCAGAATTGCAACTCACAACTACCCTGTCGAGGTAGGTTAGGCCGAAAAAGCTTGGTGACCAGTCCAAAGCCTACTGTCGGATGGCTCTAGCTAGGCAGAAGCAACACTCTAACCGTAAGGATCACTAAAGGTGTGTGCCATTGTCTGGGTTTACATCATAAACGTCTTGCAGGTACCTGCAATATTTTGTTTTCAGAAATCAGCAGATTTTTATTAAGGTGACCGGCAGATCATATCATACTTACAGTAGTTTCAGATACTTTATTCATTAGGGTAAAATGGAGGAACGTATTCTCATGTAATCCAATCACTTGGTAACTCCTGGCAGCTACTTCAAGTTAAAAGAAGCTCACAGCTGTAAGCAAAGATCTTTGATTTTGTTTTGACTCTTCAAAACTGTCACTGGCAACAGACTATGAGAGTTCAGATGCAGTTTGCCTAGAAACAGGCTGAAACAGGCAGTACACCCATTTACCTAAGCAAAAATCCATGAATTTAAGTAGTACTGATTTTCTGAAACAGAAGCACATAGAATTATGCTCTGGGAATCTCAGTTAAAGTTACTTGTCATCCGCTTTCAGGAAGCAGCATAGCCTGAATCAGTATAGGTACCTTGGACACTTGCATTCTCCTTCACATTCTGCCTATATATTTGCAAATAACAGAAAATCTGTTTTACCAATGTTTCAACAAAATCCAACTAGCTACAAATGCCCCCTCACTTGGGAAAAATCACATAATAATCCAATTGTGTTTTTCTCACATGCTTCTAGTTTGCTTACATTTTAATATTGTGATCTGTTGCATCTGTGTTTAAGTATTATACATTTTGGATTTTTGTTTGTTCTCTTAAAAAAGACTTTGTCTGACTTCGCTTTGAAAAGAAAGGTGGACTACAAATAACATCATCTTTAAAAACACAATTTACAATAAGGAAAACCCAGTCAGTACAAGCAAGTTCAAATACGGGCACAATTGCTCCACCAACCCCATTGTCTTTGTTGTTTTTACATGTTGTTTATGAGTTTCCAGAGGAAATGAGAAAAAACCAAACAACCACTACAAACAGTTTTGTTTTATGGAAGTTTTGATCACTGTAAACAATTCCAGCTTCAGAACTACAAACAAAAATGAAACATTTTACAATTTTAACATGGAGTATGCTGTAACTATTAAGAACAGATGGAACTTCACTTTTCCCAACTGGTTCCCCACTTTCTGTTCCCCCTTCCACTGCCTTATTTGCTCTTATTTTTGAAGTCATCAGCTTCAGGAGTGCTGAGACAATGAGATGCAGCTCACCGCCTCCACCCACAAACCTTAGATTGGAAGGGGAAAATGGACAGATTACCAAGGAGGGCTCAAAAACACACTCGGCTTTGATGGACAGAAGTTGGAAATGTTTCAAGGCCTAAAACCCAGATACCATCAGCCAGCATGACCAAATTATCAGAACTGGATGAGCCATATCCCAAAAGTAAATTTGATTTTCTTCATAAATATATCAAAGCATTTTCCTTAAATACTGTGATCATTCACTTCTTCATAGGGAGCAAAATATCAAGTAAGTTCCCATTAACTATGGTTTTCCACTTCATTCTGATAGAGAAACAAAGGTTAGTCCTTGGAATAAGCTGCAGCGGTTCTCAATCTGGGTAGTCATCTTTTGTATTTTTTTCCTTTCAGGGGTCGCCAAGACCTAAAATATGTATTTCAATGGTCTTAAGCTCCATCTCCTCGGCGGTGATGCCAGCGTGGCCACGTGCTTGCACTGCCCCCGAGCGTCCCCGACCCAACTCATCGCGGAGGTGGGGGGGGTTGCTTCTTCACTGCTCCTTTGTCCCTCTAGCTGGCTTCCTGGTCATACATTTCGCTCTCTCATCTTCTTGAGTTATCAAAGGAGTGCTGAGGCCTTCTGAGACCAGACTGCAGCTCTCACACTGCCTCCACCCACAAACCTTAGATCAGACTGTTCTCCTGCCCCTTCCTTGAGGCCCCAGCCTGGGAACTGTAGGCTGTGCTGGGGAGGAAGAGGGCCATGTGTACAGCCCTGCACGAAGGAGCAGCGAAGACAGGGCACCCCCCACCTCCGCAGTAAGGTAACGTGTGGAAAAGGCCCAGGAGTGGTGGTGCGCAGTGTGAGCCTGCACGTGCTTGTGTCCTCCTTCCCCCTGTTCAGAAGAGGGATGCAAATTGCTCCCCTTCTCCGCTACCGGGGAACCTCCCATGGCTTAGGGTACCGGCACACAGGGGCAGGACCCCTCCTCACCCGCCACAGAGCGGGCCGCTGCGAAGGGATGGGGGCCGCTTTTCCGGGGGGTTCAGCTGTGCCCCGGCGCAAGAGCAAAGGCGCTGGACTCCCCCAGGGTCGACACTCTGGAAACTTTTCCCACACCGCCCCCCAGCGGAAGACAAGAGTGAAGCACAACAGAGCCTGGCGGAGTTTTTTCCGGGGGAGATGTGCAGCTCCCCTTTCCCTCCCTGCCTGCCCCTCCGGGTGGTGAGAGTCGTTTGGGGGAGGCATTGTAAATAATAAATAAATAATTTTAGGGCTCGGGGGTCACCCACAACATCAGGAACTGTATTAAAGAACTCGCGGGCATGTCCAGAACCACTCAGTCCTTAGGCTATGACTTTATACCCTGGTCCTGCTTTGAAGAAATGGGAATGAAACTACATTGGATTTGAACATGCCTGGTTTATTGACTCCCCTTATAAAAATACTGAGGGACTGCACATGGCACCAATGAAACCCACCAATTTGAGGTCATGAACCGGATATTTGTCTGCAATATGTCTCTGTACCCTCCCCATTGTCCACATAAGAAACTCCTACATACAAAGTGAGATCTTTGGCTCATCTGGTTCAGCACTTTCCACCCCAGGGATGGAAGAGTTTGGCCATCTAAGTTTGTTTAGTTGAACTTCCAGAGCCTCAGCAGAATAGCCAATGATAAGGGACTATTAGACCTGCAGTCCACGAAGGGCTGAAAGCACCTCCCGTTTCAATCTACTTTAACCACCACTGGGGTCAAAAAATTTGGAAAAACTATCTCTCCTTCATGAAAGTCACTTTAATATCTGGAATGCCTAAGGTTAAATCTGTGGGTCTCAGGCATATGAAATTGAAGCTCCACCCACCTCCTCCTGACTTTTCATACTTTTGCTATTCATGTATTTTGAGGAAAACTCAGAACCTCCCCTTTTTACTGATATGGACATGCCCACGGGATCTTCCATTCCAGATCCCAAAAAAAGCCACCTGTTCACTTGCTAGCCACAGAATGCCATCATGGACCCCAACAGACATACCCAGATCACACCTAGCACTGCACTAATCCCTGCAAGAAAGCTACAACAGAATTGGGAGTCTACCACTCAGTAGTCAAACCCAACAATAGGCTACAATCCTTGCAAGACAGTTGTGATCCCAAATACAAGGAATTGCATTTTCTTCTGTTCCAACTCATACTGAAGCCTCAAAATGTATGTCTAGGCTAATTTGGCCATACGAACATCATGCTCAGACTCACTGGATGCTGTCATGCACAAATTCATAAGCGCTGTGGTTGGTGCATGGCATTTGGAACATATGACTTGAGGTGCGCAGTCCACTGTATTGATTATCTCAGGCTGTGCCGCCATATGCAGGAGCAGAGTAATGGGAGAAGAAGTTGGCCAGAGGGCAAAGAAATTTTTTTAGTAGCAGGTTTGACTAAATGGGAATTTAGCTTCTTTGCCTAGCTGTGCTGCCAATTTGGTTTCAGTCCAGCATCCAATGTAGCTATCAGATATACTCTGTTTCTGAAGCAGAAATAAGTTACTTGTTTTGATGGTAATAGATTACAAACTGGGGAGCCTTCCCAGGGAAAATCCAGACAAAGCATCTTACTCACTCCACTAGGCCCAGCCCGTTATCGTTGACCTAAATTGGATTAATACAGTGCATTGTCTAAGTGTGCATCAACACAACAGTTTACAGGCTTCATTAGCTGCAGCAGCATCTTTGACACTTGGTATATTTTGGATTTCAAATCCCAGCAAGTTCCAGTCAACTAATATGGTACCATGTGAATTGGGAGTGGCACTCCAAAGTCTCAGTGTGAAAACTTGCTCTCTGGATTTATATGCATATGTTTGTATTTGGTTATGTAAGATGTGGTAGAGCATATCATAAACCTTAAAAGCACAACAGCATGCCTGTGTATTCATGTGTGTGGTGTTTGCATTAATGCAAGTATATTTTATTGCAATTTTTTAAAAATTGTTATAATATCATTTCTCTTCTTTTCATCATCCAATTACTACTTCCTGCTCACACAAGAGAGTTGCTTAAAAATAAAAGTATGACTATGAATTGCAACAATTTTAAATTCCTAAAGAAAATGGAATTAAGCTCATGAGAAGACCAGGAAATCCAGTGGGTCTTAGGGAATGCCAGAAACAAGCCTAATCATACCTACATCACAAAGGTTAATTTCCAATTATAATTGTGGATTTTGGTTTGTTTCCTTGTAAGCATAATTAATACCAACACCCCCAAATTCTGTTCCAACCCTCCAATCTGCCTTGTGCTTTGTGTAGGCTTGCAGGAGGCAAGGCAATTTGGTCTGCACCAGTAATCTGCTGGTTCAAGAGAACACAAACTCTATGAACCCCACAGTACTGTAGTTTATGGTTAAACCAGACACTGGAGTACTACAAATAATCATATTTGAGGTAGAAGCTTGCTTTTATTTTATTCCTTGTTCCAGACAAATTATAGAGTTTCCTTCTCATTCCAGAAAGCAACCAATTATACCTCCAGGGCCTTGAATTCAAGTCCAGACATAAGTCTTATAAGGACAGTAATCTGTCCCAGCCCCATAGTTGCCTTTCCCCACTAACGGCGCACCTTGGTTTGGAGAAGCCAGCAATTTTGTTTCAGGAAATATTTAAAAAACATGGAAAGTGGCTAATCTACCTAGAAAATAATTAATTTTAGTAATGTCAAGCCGATCAATTTATTTTATTTAAAAAATTTATATATTACTTTCCAGCCTTGAAGCTGTTAGACAGAAAGGAGGCATACCTAAGAAAGGGGCTCTCCAAAGCCCCGCTCATTCTCATTCACAACTTCACAAGCATGTTCACATACTCACATCTCCAAAGTTGTCTCATGGGCAGGCTACCAAGTATCTAGAAGGAAAGAGAAATTTTTCAGCTATACAAAGTGAGGGAAAATATTTGCCCTCACATGGTATCCAAGATAAAACAGACAATTCACTATCTCTGCTCAAAAAATGAAGTAATAAAATCACACGGCTATAGTCATTTTATTTTAGTTAATCACCACATATTTTATCTGATATTTTAGCGTGAAAAAATGTACTTGTCTTCATGTTTGTTTGCCTTTAACCTACATCACATAAACATCTGCCAGCCCAACTCATCATCCAGTAATTTTCTTTTCCCTTCATTTTCTTTTGTATATCCTGAGACTGGGGTTAAAAACACCTAAAGCTTAGTAACCACTCAGGATCTCCCAAAACTGAGAAAACACTTTTTGGATTATTATTTTACTCCAATACTTTGTATCAACCATTCTTATTCAGAAGTAGTTCTTCTGATTTCAATTGAGCTGTATACTATACTGCCATATTAAACACCAGACCCTACGTATTTTTACTCAGAAGGTGACACTACATTCAGTAGAGTTCAACAGCATAGAGAGAAGGTACACCAGCCATGTACAGATTGATCTTTAATTTGCAATATATTAATAAAAGATTTCTGATTCCTCATGTAAGAGTATCAGATAAAAACCTTTCTACACTGTATTCAACAACCCATTGTCTTAGGGGCAATTTGGTGTACATTTGCCTGTGAAAGGACTAGTACTTATTCTTATGCTGACCATAGGCTAGTCTTATTCTTAGAAGCATTATGTTCCTCATACTATGCTTTAGCACGTGCCTCCAACCACCTGAGTGAGTACCACGACTTCTCTTTTGATTGCTGACCTTAAGATATAGTAAAACACATAATTTGCCAAGTCTCCATGTTCTCTAGGACAATTGGACACAGGCAGTGCCATCAACTTTTTCAACCTTTGTAAATAAAATCTATACCACTCTGTTAGTTCCATTTTGTGATAAGTAATGGCATTGGCACAAGCAAATATTATTGATTCATGTAATGCACCTTACAGTACTTCACTTGCTTATCCAGCATGCCAAATAGTTTATATTACAGACATGAAAGAAAATAGTTATCATTATCATGCTATAAATAAGTTTGCTGATTTTATTTTTCTACTTGACTATTGGGTCACACTCATTAGAAAGGACAAGTTTCTATAAACAAACATGTATATACTGTAACAAACCTCCCCTAAGAGGTACAACATCAAATTGTTGAAAATTGAGGCTGTAACTCACACCTTCCCTCAAAACAACCCTTTCCCAGCATCTTCCCAATCACCCCACCTTGAGGCAGCAAAAGGCAAACAAAATTGTGGGTTTCTATTGGATATTTGCAAGAACACTCACTCAATGGCAGGAAGAAGGTAATACTTTGAAAGACTCTTCAAGCAACTCCAGGTTTGGGTACCCTCAATGACAAAGACCACACTGGTAATGACTTCCTATAAGGACAGGTATGTTGTAGCGTTGGTACACCCACTGCCCTTTGCAGCTGTTGATCATAAAATAGTGTGGATATACAAGAGCAGCATGCACAAATTAATAAAAAAGAAGCAAGGCCAACAAACTGTAACTATGTGTTCAATCCAGTCTCAAGGCACACTCTAGTAACTATATAAGAACACAAAATATATATAGGCTCTGGTCAAATGTAACAGGTGAGAATCTAAGGGAAGAAAGAACTAGAAATGAGTAATAGGAATAGAAGTGAGTCAAAAAGAGCAGACTTGTAGATAAGGGTAGGACAGAATGATCTGTGGCTATAGATTCTCAAATCCAACTAGGAACAGAGGGCATAACAAAGACTAGGTGGGGCGTGTCCCCAGGTTTCTGAAGCACATTTTTGAGAAATTGAAAAATATTAGCCCCCTTTACAATTGGAAGCCACTTGGTTACTTTAGGGAATATAAAATTTATAATGCATAACATTGTTTATTAGGTTTAGGATATTAAAAAGACAATTTGATTGGATAATTACCAAGTGAATTACATTTTTAAAGATATGTGTGTCCTGCAGATAACAAACCCTTGAACTGTAAAGAACTTCTTTAGTTTTGCCAATTTATAGAAGCAGGTAAAAACTACAATAGAAACCATCAACCTTAGTAAAACAAAGAAAATTACTTTCCTTTTTATTATATAGGCCAAGCAGATAGTATTTTATTCCCATTTAATACAATTAGAAAAAGAAAAATCAAGACCAAGCCTTAAGGAGCTCCAAGGTTCTATTTTCTTTTCGTAGGTCAGTAAAATCCAGGACCCAGTTTGTTGGGGACTCAGCTAAAGGACAAACGCTCAGATAACACCTAGTCCATAGGCGGGATAGAAATACGTTATTGCTATTCATCATCTAAAAAACAAAAAGCAATCCACTGCATTTTTTAATTTTTTCCTCAATATCCACTGGGCAAACACTTTTGGGGGATGGCAAGAAACTTCTGTTTCATTTTTCCCCAGGTATTCACATAGTGTAGAGAAACAGACTGCATCTGGATGAGGCTATTCAAGGATTGTTTGCAAAACCAGACACATTTGTTCTTTATTGCAAAATTCTGTAAAACATCACTCAGGGGAGCTCTGATTTGCCCGCTATTATTTAATCTAGGAAGTTTTTTGAAAAAAGAGTTTCGATGACTATGAATAACTCAGAATTTACTAATAAATCCCAAACAATCTCTGTCCACGAGCGGCATCCTTCAAAAACAGATCTTTCGCCAGCTATTCCAGTCACAGCGCACTATCCAGGAAGCACACAAGGGAAGGATGAAGAGGGCTGCCCTTCACCTCGCCAAGTGCACAACACCAAAGGGCCACTTCCACTACTGTTATAGTGTGCATCATTCCACTTTCAATATCCTGTGAATTCTGGGTTGCAATTTGAGTGCAAGAGCTCTGGCTGAGAATTCCTAAACTGCAACC
Organism: Iguana delicatissima; assembly: GCA_948472985.1. Taxonomy (NCBI): domain Eukaryota; kingdom Metazoa; phylum Chordata; class Lepidosauria; order Squamata; family Iguanidae; genus Iguana; species Iguana delicatissima. Next base: position 770 of record CAOKZL010004740.1, on the reverse strand, counting down.
CCAGGATTCCATAGGATGTTGAAAGTGGCATAATACCACTACAACAATCTAGTGCGGAAATAGCCAGATTCTTGTGGCAGCTGAGTTCACGTGCTGTGTGAAATATTTTGGTTTTTTGTTAGATAAACATACTACCTAAAAACTTCACAAAGTCAGCTCTTGGAAAGGAGCTCCCAAAGCCTTCATATTATGCATTATTTTGGCTTTGTGGAAGACAAACAATTCTTTCAGTGGAGAAAATGGTAATGAGGGGAGTGCACCAGGAACAGAAACAAGCCCCAGTCCGCCTCCCCATTTCCCCAAAATATCCTTCCAAGACCGCCATCTTGGGAGCCCACGGCATGCCGGGGACAGAAGCGACGCCGTTGTCGTGGCAACAGGTGCCCCTTCGTGATTGGATATTTTCTCATTCCCCTCCCACTTTTTTCTCCGTTCAGCCCCTCCCGCAGAGAGGAATGGAGGAAGGAGAAACTCCCGCCAGTTCAGAGGGTACGTTTTGTTGCGCATGCGCCACGGCCGGCGGACCTGAAGGGGATCGCTTCCGGCAACTGGAGAATAAGCGGGGCTGAGCAGGCGGATGTCCGTGTCGGGTACGGGAATGAGCAGAGGCCGAAAAAACGGGCAGGGGGGGTGGAGGAGGGAGGGGAGCCAAGGTCTGTGAGGGATATTTTGGGGAAATGGGCAGCAGACTGGGGGGCAGAGGCCGTGGCCTCCAATCGTGTTGTTGTTTCTGTTATTTGGTGTATTTCCCTCATTACCATTTTCTCCCA
>CAOKZL010004739.1:0-17316 GCA_948472985.1 Iguana delicatissima | reverse complement strand
TGGGGCTGGAGAACAAGCATGGGGGTGGCTCCCCTCTCATTCCCTGTTCCTCTTCCCAGACAATGTGCTGAGTTGATAGACGCAGTCTTCAGTCACCAGACTGCAGTCTGGATGCGGCGCTGGACCTGCTCCTGGCCCAGGTGAAGGGAGGCCCTCAGCAGCCCAGTTCCCCTTTGGATGCAGCCACGGTAAGGAGCTCATTGCCCAGAAGAAGTCTCAGCTGCACTGGCCCACCCATTCCCCTCGCCTGGTTCTCTGGTGTCTTCCAGGTAGAAGGAAGTCCCATCAGATGGAGAGGAGGCCCAAACCTTGTTGAGGCCCAAACCTCCTTCTCTCCACAGGTGAAGGCCACCCGAGCCATCGGTGGGATCATCGCCTGCATCGGTGACATCGAGAGACTGGAGAACGTGTGGCTCCCAGAGCTCTTCCCTGCCTTGGTGAACCTCTTCGTTGAGGTCACCAGGCTGGAGGAGGAGGAAGGGACCAGTGGGAACCTGGAGAACAACTCCTTGTCTTCTGGGTAAGCCGGGTGATTAGGAGAGGGGCGGATGGTGAAATGGTCAGGGGAGTTTCTGGCCCTCTTGAGGGGCTGGATGTGAGAGTCCATGCCCCCCCCCCGCAAGCAAGCATCTCTATCGTGTCAGCTCAGGCTTTGAATGTCCCTCCTTGTTTGTTGAACTCCCTCCTACCTGCAGTGAAATCTTGAAGATCCTGGGAAACCTCCTGGAAAGGACGGCTCAGGTATCCCAGCGTGATATCCGCACAACGTACCGGTGGCTCTTTATTCACGTGAGTCTTGGTCCTCTCTGCCATTCTCTGGTTGTGGTGGTGGGGAGTGTCTTTGCTTCCCTCTCCCCAACCCGTGAAAGAAAGGTTCATACAAGGGGCTGGGTGGCCAGTTTCTGCCTACGAAAAGATAGGCTCCTTTCTCACTCTCCCTTTCTAGGAGGTGCCCAAGGTCCGGAGGTCAACTCTCGCCTGTTATGGGCACCTTATCCAGCACCTGGGATATCCCTGGATGGAGTACCATACCGTCTACGACCTCTTGGCCATACTAATGCTGGTGGAGGATGAGGATGTGGGGGTGGCTCAGGTAGGAGGCCAAAGTGCTGATCTTGCAAGGCTTTGGAGGTTTGGGCTGCTGTGGGGGTCTGGAGGAAGGTCAGCAGAAAGGGTGACCTTTTCTCCTCCAAGCAGGTCTGACTCAGTTTCCCTCTGTGTCTTCCTCCTTTACTTTGAAGGCAGCGAAGGCGACCCTCTGGGAGGTGTCCGAGTCCCTGCAGTGGCGCCTTGAGAGAAGCCTTCTGGCAGGGGACACTTTTTCCCTGCAGGAGGTGCTTCACAAGGTTGCCAAGCGCCTGGTAAGTGCCTGCAGGGCGGTCTGGAAGGGCTGAAGCTAAGAGGGCATGGGGCATCAGGCAAGGCTGAGGGAACCCCGATTTTGACTTTGGTCTTTCATCCCAGATCCAGCACCGCGACTCAAGGAGGGAGTGGCTAACATAGCATACAGCTGCCAGGAACTTTTCAACAGCCCGCATCCTTGGGTGAAGAAGACGGCAGCCATGTTGTTTGGTAAGGGAGCTGGGAGGTCTTGGCCCCTTTCAGGCTCATTCGGGAGGGAGGAGAGGCTCTTCCCCGGAGGACGGCTCTCTGGGCCCTTGCGGCCCCTGCCACTGAACCGTGAGCCTCCTTTTCGGGGAAGCCATGCTCTTTGGTCCCCCCACCACAGAAAAGCACCACCTGGAGTCCTCTTGGTGGGGGCTGCCCTGGCCCTTTTCCTTCCTGGGGCACGGGAGGGCGAGGGAGCACCCCGACTCTCTCTGCTGCAGCCTGGGAGGTGGAGGTGGAGGGTGCATCGCGGTATTCCCGTTTCTCTTTGGCATCCTCTCTCCAGGTCATCTGCTGCACAAGGCCGGCGGATTCTTCTCTGAAAGCCGCATGCTGACCTGTGGATTGGTAAGGGTGGATTTGTGAGTTCAAGACAGCAGGGGGAAGGGTTTGTGGGGGTAGAGGTTGGCGTCTGGGAAAAAGATTCCCATCGGGGTCTGTGTGCCAATCCACCACCTTCCCTCCCTCCCTCCCTTCCAGAGCTAAGTCGCCTTATTGTGGACCGGGACCGGGACGTCAGGCGAGTTGCCAAACAGACGAAAGCCATCCTCTTGAAGGCCTTTGACCTCCACCACCACCCCGGCCTGATGGCTGCGTTCCGGCGCACCTTGACATTGTGGACGAAAAGAGATATCCACCGGAGTATGTCTGAGACCAACTGGTGAGGAAGAAGGGCTGGGAATCCCTTTCTCAAGGGATTGGGATGAAAGAACGAAGCAGGCTTTCCAAATTCCTTTACACCCAGGATAGAAAAGATAGGAGATGATGAAGAAATGGACTGGGGGACCAACAGAAAAGGACAGCGTTTCTCTCTCTCTCTCTCCAAATCCAGGGCTTTGAGCGCTTTGCCCTTTTTTTAGAACTATGGCTTAGAATCTCCTTGCCCTCAGCTGTGTTTGCAATCTAAATTGGGGTTGCCACCTCTTTCCTTCAGAGAGGACCTTCTTATCAAGCTCTATAAAGCAGGGGCTGAGAAGAACTGTAGCTATTGAATGTGGCAAATGAGGGTGAAGTTTTCTTTCCATCCGCTTTTTAAAGATTTCAGCATCATTTAGAAAAATCTTCATGCCTTGGCTGGAAAAGGAAGGCTGTTGGTATCAGATGGTCCTTTTCATGGTGAGGAATTGCTCCTCTGATTTTGGCCAGAGGAGAGGGAGACTTTCATTTCATCGGGTCTTACATACATTCACAAAATCCTTCGTATTTTGCTAGTAAAGTACCTCCCCTGTAGGTTTGGGTCGCTTTAACTGTTTAAATAGATAGATAATCTTCTAGGATTAAGGCAGTAGCAATCCATTCTTAACATAGATAGCAACCCATTCTTAGATAGCAACCCATTCTTGACTCCAAACTGAGAGGACTGAGTTTCCGATCATGGCTGAGCACTGTTCAGAGCCGCAGGAGCTGTGTCCCATGGATTGATTCCCCCTCAGAGAAGGACCTTGCCCTGTGCGAAGCTGAATCAGGGGGTCTCCTTTCAGGCCCCCCAAGGGGATGGTCTCAGAAAGGAAGTTCCTACCACGAAGGGGAGGAGGGCACGCAGCTGCCCATCCCTTTCCTCCCCCAGTTCCCCATTCAGGGAACACACAAGGGCTGGATGGAGCTTGAATCCCCTTAGTCATTCTGTGGAGAGGAAGCCTGTGGGACTAGTTGTCAAGCGGTGACTCAACACTTGCCTCATCTTTAGATTCAGCCGGTCTCCCCTACTTTGGGCTACCAAGAGAATCCAGGCCTGGGAGGAACAGAGACCCCTTCAGTATTCCAGGCCCTTGGTCTGATATGCCCGGGACTGCATAGTTAGAGAGATTCCCCAGTTTGCACAGAGAAACCCGTGCGACTGATAGCTGCAAGGTGGCAATAGAGGAGAGAGAATAGGGGTAAGGAAGGTCCAGGGGTGGGGTGGGATTCCTTCCAGCTGAAGTCAACAAGGATAATAATACTGCGAGGGAACTAAACCTGTGCTTTCTCTGCAAACTTCAGGGACGTCACAGCCCTCCCACCGCATGGCAGAAAGACCGTCTGCTACAGCTGAGCTGCAGCCCCAACGGCGAAATCAGGCGAGGCTGAAGAATGAGGCCGGAGTATGGCCACAAGTTTGAAGGACATTGACTAAGAAAACCTTAGTCAATGATTATTATTTTTTTAAAAAAATTATTGTGGAATTTAGGCAAGATACAGCTGCCTATGAGAACATCTTTCAATAAATTACTGGAAAGCAGCTGGGAAAAGAGAAACCCAGCGGGCCCTTTCGCCGTGGCAGAAGGGTGAAGGAAAAAAGCCCACCCCACCAAAATTACCAGCTAGGAAATAGATAGCGACTCCATGAGAGTCGTATGTGTGTGGCTGGCTGGCTGATAGATTAGATCTCCACCTTCAAATCCCCAGCTGAAGACACCCATAAAACAAAAAAAGGGCTTGAAAAGGTTTAAATGAGTGGCCATCCCCGTACACATCGAATCGACCTCACGGCCGTCATGCCCTGCCTCGGAGACCCTGGCAGTAAGGGGGGGGTTTTCAAATTCCAGGCAGGGTCCCCAAAAGGCGGGGAAATTTCCCGAAAGCTTGCTCAGGAGAAATAACAAAAGGGCAGGGGCCTGAGCAAGGGGGAGGGAACGCCAAAAGGAGGGAACGACACAGACACTTACTGTACATGAAGGAGGGGCTGCCCCGCCCCAGCACGTTTAAGAAAAAGGAAAGTTAAAATGAACACGGGGCAACGCGGGGGTCCTGCGGGACCCTCCGCGTGCCCCTTTTGCTTTGGGTTTGTACGACTTAACTCCCCTTTGGGATTGGGATTTACCATGACTTGGTTTTCCCCTTCGGTTTTCTGTTTGCTTCGGAACCTAAATTCTTTTTTTGGCCCAAATTTTCCGCTCTTGCCTTGTAGTAAACCCTGGAACCTTGCTTTTGGCCCCTGGGGCTAGGTTCCGGGCCCCCGGGGGCATTTTAAAGCTTACAAGGACTAAAGTCCCCACACGCTCGGCTGCTTGTGCAAGACCCAAGCCCCCGCGTTGCTCAGCCGGTGGCCGCGGGGGTTTTTGGGGGTCTCCACCGGAGTGCTGGAAGGACAGCCTGGCGATGTTGACTTATCATTCAAAGAAGCATGCAAAGGTCACGGGGATCATCTAGTCTTTTTTGCTTTGGAATTATAAGCCGGTATCAAAAAAAAAAAAAATCAGACTCTTAAAGCCCCCTTTTTTCATACTCTATGGTTTCACAAAAAAAAGCAGAATGCGGGCCTTTTTCCAAAAATCCATTCAAGGAAGGGGGCCCCTATGGCTTTCTAAAACCTGGAAATAAGACCCCAAAATTTTAAAATCCTTCTCAAGATTTTTGGCCACAACCAGAACGCGCTATTAGAAAGACAAGCAAAGAATTCAGAGGGAGACTAACTGAATCTTTGAGGATGAAAAAAGAAATTTCAAAAACAAAGAGTGACATCAAAAATTCTTTGAAAGAAATTTAAAGAAAGGAACTAACATCACCCTGGGTTTCTGGCCAAGGAAACCAAAAAATAAGAAAGAAAAATTACTGGGAGGAAAAGAAAAGTAACAGAAAGTCCCAAAAAGTGGAAGTACAAAAAAAAAGAAAAGAGAAAATTTTCAACATGAAAAAAAGGGCACGTGGCGGGAGACGCCCAAATAAAAAGGCCCCCCCCCCTTTTGGCCCCCTCCTTTTCCCTCCTCCTCCCTCCCCCTCCAGGGGGAAAACCAAAGCGATTTCCCCCTTTTCCCCCCCCCATCCCAGACCCCGGGAGCCCGGGAAGGGGGACAGACCCCCCGGGGGTCCTGCCCACCCCCTCCCTCCACCCCTCACCCCCCCCTTCCCCGCCTGGGAGGAAAAGGCTGGTTTGCTCTGCAAGGAAGGGGGGGGAACAGAACATGCGGGAAAAGAGGTAAAAGAGGAGATCAAGCTGAGGGAGGAGGCAGAGGGGCAGAGGGGCTGGGGCTGTGACCCAGAGAATGCATTCCCTGCTTGGGTTTAAATTTATGTTTGTATTAACAATGATAAACCTAAACAAAAAAGCAATTTCGGAAAAAGAAAAAAAAGAGAATCATAACCATATAAACAGCCCCCCGAAAAAACAAATAAGTACCCCCCCAAAAAAAAAAAAAGGAAAACAATACAGCATTTACTATTTACAAAAAATTTTTTTAAAAAAAAGGGAACTTCCACTTGGAATAAGGTAAAGCCTTACAAAAGTCACAAAAAATAAAACCTTTTTCCCCTTTCCCTTGAAAAATATTGTGATTTTTTTCCAAATCCCAAGAATAGGTTTTTGGGGAACATGACACCCAAAAAGGATGGGGAAAGATACATAAAAAAGTAAATTTTAAATCAATGATAGGAAGTAAAATAAGGGGAAGAAAGTTAAATTAAATTAAGGACCTTTCGGGGACAATGGGGCAGGTAGGGGGAAGACGGGAAAAAAAATTTAAGATAGGTAATTACTATTGGATCCAACAGAATGTTTAAATAAAGAAAGTGAATCTAAAAAAAGGGATAATTTTAAAGGGAAACTAGAAATTAACAAAGGGCACAGTCAGTAAGTATACAAGTTGGGGAGAATATATACAGAAAAAAAGGGAAAAATTATAGGTCAGAAAAAAAATTTTGGGTTAAACTGAGGGGAAAAAAAAAAATATTACAGAAAATGATAGTGAAAAAAAATGCTATTTTATTTGAAGGTTTACGAAGATGAGATAGAAAAGCAAAGGGATTGGGGGCACAATCACAGAAGGTTTTAAATTTCAGTTTAATTTGATAAGACAAGGAAATAACAATTTTAGGATGAATAAAAAAAATGCAACAATGGCTACCAGAGATGGTTAAAAATAATAAAGTAAAAGAACAAGAAGTGAAATTAATGGGAAAACAGTAGAAAACACCACCCCAAAACTCTCTTATATTTAAAAAAAGTATGACCTTAATGTGGGCATGGAGGGGTTTTTAAAAGCAACCTATATTAAATTTTGGGGGGATTAAAAAGTATAAAGAACACTTTTTTTGGAAAGAAATGGAACAGGAAATTAATAGAATTGTTTGGAGGAAATTGAAAATAAAGAAAAAAAGATGGCCGTTTTTTTAATGTTAAGGATCGGGGGTACAAAAAGAGGAGGGATATTTAATTGTACAATTATTAATGAAAACACAGGCAGTGATTCCTTTTATGCGTGAAGAAATAGAAAAAGTGAGCCTTAAGATGGTAATCGATAAGCCTTTATTTTTTGATTTTATATTGGAAAAGAGGAGGTTATATCTAGATAGGGAAGAAAATTGAAACGGGTGGAAAAACGCTGATCTGAAAGGAGAGAGAGAGCTATGAGGATGTGGGGGAAAAAGATTTAAAAATGTATACAAAAAAAGGGGAAAACAGAAGTTTAATTTGTAAAAGTGTTCCAGGGGGGGTTTTGGGGGGAAAGGGGGGCAAAACACGCATTTCTGTTGTAATTTGCACATAATTCTTATAGCAAAAAAAAAAGGGGAAAAAAAAAAAGAAAAAAACCCCAAAAGATATAATAACAACAACAACAAAAATTAACCTCCCCATTTAAAAAAGTGGGGGCAAAATTAATTATGATAACTTTTAAATTCACACTGGCTTTAAATTGTGCCTGAAATTCCCTTTCAGAAATTTAACCTTGAAAAATTTAACCATTGAACCCAGATTATTCATTTCTTTTAAAATTCCCCTTTAATGGTAATACCTCCTCCCTATCCCCCAAAAAACCCCAAAGAAAAAGGGTTTTCTTTCCTCCCCTTCCCCCACACATAACGTCCTAGAAGTCCCAAAACCCACACAATCAACCAGAAAATTTTTTTTTAAAAAAAGTAACTGTGTTAAGCTATTGCCCCTTTTTCCACCAGGCAATTAGAAGGGGGCCCATGGGTTTTTTAGGAGGTTGTCAGCCCCTTTGGGCGCGGACTGGGAGGGGACTTTGGGAAGGTCTGCACCTCAGTCTGCTCCAAAACACCCCAAGTGGCCTCCGCGTGTTTTTGAAAAACCGCAAAAAACAGGCCTCCATTTTCCTGGAACGCGCCAGGTGTTCCTGCCCCCCCGCGCATTTGGAAAGGGTCCCCCAAAGAAAACCTGCCCTTTGGACTTTAGGCCCTTGGGTTCGCGGTTTGGGCCCCCCGGGACCCACAACCAACCAGAAGCCGCCATTTTGGGAAAAACCGGAGCAGTGCGGGGTTTAAACCTTTCCCTCAACCTTTCCCCCCGGCCCCAAGGGGGGAGCCCCGCCGGGAAAGGGGTTCAGGACATCCGCCTTCTTCGGGGCCCAAAGATGGGGAAAGGCCCCCAGGACCAATTTCCCTTGTTGCGGGGGCCATTCTTTTTTATTGTTTGATTTCCCACTTATCCCTTGGAACAAAAAGAGAATAAATAGAACAAAGAATACTTAAATCTCAATATAACCAAAAAAATTAATAATAAATCACATTGGAAACCCAATTAGAACCTTTTTACTTTGGAGAAAAACCAGGGGGAAAAGGCGGACTTACAGCATGATTTTTCCCCTCTTTTTTTCATCCCGTAAATCACTTGTTCCTCTCTGCAAGCTGGGCACTTTTCCCCAAACCCTTCATCATTGTTGTGGGGATGTCGGGCACAACCCAAACGCCCAGCACTTACTACCTTTTTGGGTGGGACGATCGAATGCCACCCAGCTTTCGGGTCCAGCCCGAGAAAATTCCCCCTGCCACCCCCCCCTGCCCTCTCCCCCCGCCCCGGGGGAGACTGGGTTTTCCCGGCAAGGAAAAGGGACGGGGAGAAGCAGGAAGGCGGGGGGGGCAGGGGAAGGTGGGGCCTGGGCCAAGGGGGCGTGGGAAACTGCCATGAAGACAGACGCCTCTGGGCGGCGACCCGGGGGAAACCCCGCCCCCCCCTCTGCGGTGGGAGCTCCCTTCCTGCTTTCCCCCTTCCGCCCCAGAGAGGGTCAGGGAAACCTGGGGTCTTCTCTGTAAACGGGGGTTTCGGCGGGCAGCTGGAAATCACCAAAAGGGGGGCCCTGCGTTGGGGCAAACCCAATGTTTGGAACCTTTTGGATCCTGCCGGCAGGTCTTTTGGTGGGAACCCGCCCCCCCCTGAGGCTGTATACCCCCTTTCTCCCCAAAACCTGCAGTTCTTTTTGGTCTGCCAAGGAAAACTCTAGGAACCTTTTTTCAGAGCCTTTTTTAATCATAGATGGGTTACTTTTGGGCTTTCCCAACCTTTGGCTCTTCTGCAGCATTTTGGTTTGTTTATCTCGGTTTCTTTCCTTTTTTTACTTTTCTGACTTCAGACTTTCTGTGTGACTTCCTTTGGTTTTAGGCATCAGCAGTGGCTTTCAAACACTGCTTCTCTTTTCAGAGGCAAGATGCCTACAAGGACACCCCGTGTTCTTCCTGTTTTAGGGTGAGGGACCAATTTGGGTCTTTCTCACATGGAAGTGCAACAGAGCAGCCAGGCTTAAGGCCTTGCTTTGGGAAAAAAGTGTTTTAAGGTTTTTTGACGTCGCTTTCAAAACCCGGCCGTCTGCAACACCCCCAGCCACGGTGGCTTGAATAAAAAAGTTCACCTTGAAAACTTTGATGTCCCTTACTCCAGCTTTGGCTTGGGGTTGTCCTCTCCCCTATCCAGAGCTGGAGACTCTTGCCTGGTCATTCCTCCTTGCACCCTGCTTTGGGGCTGTCAATCTCTCAGCCTCCCACATTGGGGCCTCCCCCCAAACCCCAGCAAGAGTCATCTCCCTCTCATCCTCAACACTGGCCTCGGTAGAACCATCCTTCTCAGTGTCCACAGAACAGAGGCAGGCCCTTTTTACGCCGAAGAAGTCGGTTCCACTTCCTTCTTCTAAGAAAGATGGGGAAAAAAAGGGGTCTAAAGGGGTCCCCCTTGAACCCCCTTAGAAAAACCCCAGGAAACACCCCCGCAGTGACAGCTATCAGTGTTTGAAGAACTCATGGGCCCAGAGCCTCATTCCTCTCTGCAGGAGGCCCACCCGCCCATGGAAGCTTCTCCCCCAAACCCCTGGGAAAAAACCCCCGTGTGAAACCCCCTTTTCAAAGGTGTTGACAAGGGGGGGCTTGCCCTTTTGGGAATCTTCTTTTCCCTAAAACCTTTCTTTTAAGGGGAAAGGGAAGTTGGGAACCCGGAAAAATTTCTTCAGGGCATAAGGGGAAAAAGGGCCCCTGCCTTTTGGGTCCCCCTTGGGCCCCGAAAAGGCCCCCCCCCTTTGTGGGGGGAAAGAAAAGGGAGGAATTTTAAATTTTTGCTGGGTGGTTGGAAAAAGAACAAAAAGGCCAAATGTTTTGGGAGGCCCCCGGGAGAGGGAATTTGACCCAGGCCCCCCAAAGGCAGGGTTTTTTTTCCCCCCCAAATGAAACCCAGGGCCCAAAAGTTCTCCAGGGGGGGTTCCCGGGGGGTTTTTGCCGGGGGGAAGGACCCCCCAACCCTGGGGTAAAACCAAAGGGAGGGGAAGGGGGACATTTTTAAAAATTTTGGAAAAAAGATTGGAAGCTGGGGGTTTTCCCTTTTTTCAAGCCCACCAAAAAAAAAGGGGTGGGGTTTTTTTGGCCAAAAAGGCCCCGGGCCCGGGTTTAAAAAGGGGGGCCCCAACAAAACCCAAAAAGGGGGGAAAAATTTCCCCCTTTCCCCCCCAAAGCAAAGGGCCCTAAGCCCGGCCTTTGCCCCGGGGGTTTTTCAAGGGGGTTTTTGGAAAGGGTGGAAGTTGCCCCCAACGGGTGGTGTCTTTTACCCTTAAAAAAACAGGGAAAAGGAAAACACTTTGGATGGCTGTCCTTGTCAGGCATCTTGCCCCCCTGGGGAAGGGATGTTTGAAAGCCATTTCTGATGATAAACAAAAGGGAAATCACACAGAAATTTCAAAAAGTGACAAAAAGGGGTGAAGAGAACCGAGATAAACAAACCAAAATGCTGCAGGGAAAAAGCCCGAACGGGAAACCCCAAAAAAACGATCTGATGATTTGGGAAAAAGGCTCTGAGAAAGGTTCCTGACTGCTGCTACCATGGCAGACCAAAAAAAAGCGGTTTTGGGGAGAAAGTGGCTATTTTTGCCCCCAGGGGGGAGGGTTCCCCAAAAACCCCCGGCAGGATCCAGAAAAGGTTTCCAACATGCCCCTCGCAGAGACGGGCGACCCCGTGTGAGTTCACAGCTGACCGCTCGAAGAACCAAACCCCTTTCAGAGAAGCAGCCCATGTTTCCCCGACCCTCCTGCAGGGGGGAAAGGGGAAAAACAGGGGAAAGGGGGCTCCCACCGCAGAGGGAGGGCAGGGTTCCCCGGGGCGGGCCCCCCAGAGGCGTCTGTCTTCATGGCAGCTTCCACGCTCCCCCTTTGGGCCCCGGGTGGGACCCCCTGCCCCCCGCCCCCCCGCCCGCCCCAGGGGCCCTTCCTTGCCGGGCAAAAGGACCCCCCCCGGGGGGGGGAAAGGAAAAGGGCAGGACGGGGCGGTGGCAGGGGAACCCTCAGAGGAACTGGAGGGCCCCAAGGGAAGGGCTAGGGTGGCATTCCAAAGTGCCAGCCAAGGTAGGGAAGTGCTGGGGTCATAAGTATTTGCCCCACATCCCCCCAACTGATGAATGGTTGGGAAAAAATGAAGGAGCTTGCAAGGGGAACAAGCTGACTTTCAGATGAGGAAGATGGGTGGGGCTCTGTAAGTCCGGCCTGTTCTTCCAAATTAAAAAGGTTCTGACCCTGGTTTCCCAAAGCCCGAAAAAATTATTAATTTCTTTGTGTATATTGAGATTTATTTTCTTGTTCTATTTATTTTCTTTAAGCTCCAAGGGTTCAGGGAATCAAACCAAATGAAAAGAAAAAGGCCCCTTTTTTCCCCGAGGCGAGGGAATCGCTCCCTCCCCAAATTCCTTTTCCTATTTTGGGGGCCAAACAAGCGGACTTTGAAGGGCCCCCCCGCAGGGGGTCCTCCTTGGTCCAGGGGGGAAAACGGCGCAGTGCGAGGTTTAAAACCCCCACTTTCTCCCCGGGTTCCAAAAAGGCGGCTTTGGTTGGTTTGGGGCCCGCGGGGCCAACCGGGTAAACTCACCACGCCCGAAGCCCGCCCCCCTTTCAGATGGCAGGCTTGCATTGGGGGGAACCTCGAACCCCGAGGGGCCCCGGAAAAACCCTGGCGCTTAGGAAAATGGAAAGGCCCCGTTTTTTGCGGTCTTTTGAAAACACCTGGGGGACCACTTGGGGGCGTTTTGGAGCAGGAGGTGAAAACCTTGGTAAGGGGTGGCCCCAGTCCCCCCGCCAAGGGGTTTACGACCTCCGTGAGAAAGGGGCCCATTTGCCCCGTTCTAATTCCCCGGTGAGGAAAAAATTAATAGCTTTAAAACAGTTACTTTTTTTAAAAAAAAAAATTTTCTGGTTAGATTGTGTGGTTTTGGGACCTATGGAAGGAAATTTTTGTGCTGGGGAAAGGAAAAGAGAACCCCCTTTTTATTGGAGGTTTTTAGGATGAGGGAAAAAAGGTATTCCATTAAAGTGCATTTGACTAGACCCTTTAATAATTTAAAAAATGGTTAAAAAATTTTAAAAAGGTTAAATTAACTGAACGGAATATGGACACCATGAATGCCAGTGCTGAATTCAATGTTATATAATTAATTTTCCCCCCCCCCTTTTTTTTTTTTAAGGGGAAATTTTTTTTTGTTGTTATTTTTATCTTTTTGGGGGTTTTTTTTTTTTTCTTTTTTCCCTTTTTTTTTGTATGTTTTGTGCAAATTACAAAAAAATTGTTTTGCCCCTTACCCCCCCCCCAAACCCAACACTTTTAAATTAACTTCTGTTTCCCTTTACGTGGTATATATTTTAACTCTTTCCTCCCCATTCATAGCTCTCTCTCTCCCTTTGACTTTTGTCAGTTTTTCCCCCCCTTTGGTTTTTTCCGGGAAACTGAAAAACCCCCCTTTTCCCCAATATAAAATCAAACAGCTGGCTGAAATTGATGACCATCTAAAAAGGGTTCCCCTTTTTTCCATCTCTTCCGCAAAAAGGCTCCTCCCTTTTTTTTGGTTTTTAATTTTGCAATTAAATATCCCCCCCTTTTTTTTTGAAACCCGGTATCCTTAACTTTAAAAAAATCGGCCATTTTCTTTTTTTATTTTAAATTTTCCCTAAAACTATTAATTTCCTTTTCCCCATTTCTTTAAAAATTGTTTTTTATTTTTTTCACACTCCCACCACTTTATGAATATAGGTTGTTTTAAAGCCACATCCATGCCCAAAAGGTGGCATACTTTTATTTAAGGGGTTGGGGTGTGGTTTTCCTCTATTTGGTTTTCCCTTTTTTATTTTTTTTTTCCCTTTATTATTTTTAACCATCTCTGGTAGCCATTGTTCTTTTCCTTTCCAAAAATCTGTTTCCCCATCTTCCTAAAAGCTCTCTATAAAATTTAAAAACTAAATTATCTGAAAACTTCTGTAGTTGTCCCAAATCCCTTTGCTTCCTTTTTATCTCATCTTCAGTAATCCTTCAAATGAGTATTAGCATTTTTTTCTATTTTTCTGTAATTTTTTTTTTCATTCCCTTCAGTTGAAACCCAATATTTTTTCTCTGACATCCATTTCCTTATTCTGTATATTTTCCCCCCCAAGCTTTTGGATATTTAAAACTGACTGTGCAATATGTTAATTCTCTACGTTTCCTTAATATTACCCTTTTATTGATTCACTTTCTTTATTTAAACATTCTGTTGGATCCAAATAGTAATTACCTATCTTCAATTTCTTTTCCCGTTTTTTCCCATTGCCACATTGCCAGAAAGGTTTTAAATTTTAAATTTTAAACCCTTTTTTCCCTACTTTTTACTTCCTATATTGATTTAAATTCCACTTTCTTTTTAATTATCTTTCTATCCTTCTTGGGTGTCATGTTCAAAATCCAATATTCTTTTTTTGGAAAGCATACTTTTTTAAAGGGGAAAGGGAAGGGTTATATTTTTTGTGACTTTAGTAAGGCTGTTACCTAAATTTCCAAGTGGAATTTCCCTTTTTTTAAAAAATTTTATGTAAATAGTAAGTGCTGTATTGTTTTCCATACGTTCTGTTTCATTTTTTTGTGGGGGTTTTTTTTTTTCGGGATCTTTTTTATATGGTTATGATTCTCTTTTTTTTTTTTTTCCCGATGCCCATGTTTAGGTTTATCATTGTTAATACAAACATGATTAACCGAAGAAAGGGAATGATTCTCTGGGTCACAGCCTGCAGCCCCCTCTGCCCCTCTGCCTCCTCCCTCAGCTTGATCTCCTCTACCTCTTTTCCTGCATCTTTCTTTTCCCCCCCCTTTCCCTTGCAGAGCAAACCACCTTGTCCCAGGCGGTGAGGGACGGTGGGGGGTGGGGGGGAGGGGTGGGGGGCGAGACCCTGGGCCCCGGGATGTCTGTCCCCTTCCGGGGCCCCCGGGGCCCGGGGGGGGAAATTTGGCTTTGGTCCCCCGCTGGAAAGGGAGGGGGAAGGGGGCAGCACCCCCTGGCCGGGCGGGGGAAGCGGCGGTCGCCTTTGGGGTGGATTGGACGTCCCCAATGCTTTGTTTCATTTTTTAATTTTCTTTTACTTTGTTTTTTGTACTTCCACTTTTTGTTACTTTCTTTTACTTTGTTTTTCCCCCCCAGTAACTTTGAAATTGTTTTTTTTCCCTTTCATCCCAGACCTAGCTAAATGTTTTCCCTTTCTTTAAATTTTTTTAAAAAATTTTCTTTGATGTACTCTTTGTTTTTGAAGTTCTTTTTTTCATCCTAAAGATTCAGTTAGTCTCCCTCTGAATTCTTTGCTTGTCTTTCTAATCAGCGTCGTTGCTGGATTGTGGCCAGGGAAAGTTCTTGAGAAGGATTTAATTTTTAGGTGTCTTATTAGTCCAGGTTTTGAAAGCCATAGCGTCTCTCTCCTTGAATGGATTTTTGCAACAAGGCAGCATTTGTGCTTTTGCTGTGGCCTTTCAGAGTTGAAAAGAGATTTTTAAGAGTCTAAATTTTTTTTTTCTTTGATACCTTTTTTATAATTCCAAAGAAAAGGGAGTTTGAGATAACCCCGCGTGACCTTTGCATGCTTTTTAAAAAATGATAAGTCAACATCGCCAGGCTCCCCCACACTCCGGGGGAACCCAAAACCACCGCGAGCCACCCGGCTGGCAACGCGGTGGGGCTTTGGGGCTTGCACAA
Organism: Iguana delicatissima; assembly: GCA_948472985.1. NCBI lineage: Eukaryota > Metazoa > Chordata > Lepidosauria > Squamata > Iguanidae > Iguana > Iguana delicatissima. Next base: position 2,548 of record CAOKZL010004739.1, on the reverse strand, counting down.
GCAGCCGACGTGAGGCACTTTAGTCCTTGTTAAACTTTTAAGATGCCCCCGAACTGGAACCCGAAAGGGGTCCCAGGGGAGAGCAGGCAACCCCCCAGGGGTTTTCTCACAAGGCAAGAGCGTGAAAATGGCCCGAGTTTAGGGTTTCCCAAACAAATCCCAAAGGGGGAAAACCCAAATCATGGTCAAGTCCAAGTCCGAAGGGCGAGTCCAAGGGGGCCCAAAGAAAAAAAACGCGCAGGGCTTCACAACTGACGCTGTTCCACCGTGTTATTCATTTTGGGGTCTTTTTTTACTTAAACGTGCTGAGCGGCGCAGGTTTCCCCCCCATTTACATAAGTGTTTGTCTCTCTATTTTGACTTCGTCCCCCCGCTCAGGCCCCCGCCGTTGTTGGGTTTTCTTCTCCTGGGGGAAAACTTCCCGGGGAAACCCCTGCCTTGGAGTTTTGCCTTGGAAATTTAGAATCCCCCCTCACTGCCAGGGGCTTGGGGGCAGGGCATGACGCCTGATGAGGTCGATTCGATTTAGGGTGGCCCCCTTGACTGAATTCAGCAGGGGTCATTAAGCCTTTTTTAAGCCCTTTCTTGGGTATTTTGATGGGTGCTTCAGCTGGGGAATGTGAAGGTGGAGATTAAAACTATCAGCCAGCCAGCCACACACATCCCATTTATGGAGTCGCTATTTTTTTTCCCAGCTGGGGAATTTGTGGCTCGGGGTGGGGGCGGTGGGGTGTTTCCTTCACCCATTTTGCCACGGGGAGGCCTGCTGGGTTCTTCTTCCCAGCTGCTTTCCAGTAATTTATTGAAAGATGTTCTCATAGGCAGCTGTTTTTCCTAAATTCCACAATAATTTTTTTTAAAAAAAAAATAATCATTGGTAAGGTTTTCCCCTTCAAACTTGTGGCCATACTTTCCCCCCAAATTTTTCAGCCTCGCCTGATTTTTTCCGTTGGGGTGCAGGCTCAGCTGTAGCAGACGGTCTTTTCTGCCATGGGGTGGGGGGGGTGTGACGTCCCCGAAGTTTGCAGAGAAAGCACAGGTTTAGTTCCCCCCCAGCATTTTTCCTTTTTTATTCAGCTGGAAGGAATCCCCACCCCACCCCCCTTCCTTTTCCCCTATTCTCTCTCCTCCTATTGCCACCTTGGTTTTCAGTGGGACGGGGTTTTTTGCAAACTGGGGAATCTCTGTAACTTTGCCGTCCCCGGGGATATCAGACCAAGGGCCTGGAATACTAAAAGGGGTTCTGTTCCTCCCAGGCCTGGTTTTTTTGGTGGCCCAAAGTTTAAAAAAGGTGTCCCCAAAGATGAGGCAAGTGTTCAGTCACCGCTTTACAACTAGTCCCCCAGGCTTTCTCTCCACAGAATGACTAAGGGGATTCAAGCTATCCCCGCCCCTTTTGGGGTTCCCTGAATGGGGAAATGGGGGAGGAAAGGGATGGGCAGCTGCGGGGCCCTCCTCCCCTCCGCCCAGGCAATTTTCCCTTTTTGGGGACCATCCCCTTGGGGGGGTTTGAAAAAGGGGACCCCCCCGATTCCCGCTTCGCACAGGGGAAAGGTTTTTTCTGAGGGGGAATCAACCCCGGGGCACGGGTCCTTCCTTAAAAAAGTGCTCAGGGCCCTAAAAAATCAGTCCTCTCAGTTTGGAGTCAAGAATGGGTTGCTATCTAAAAAGCGTTGCTACTGCTGATCCTAGAAGATTACTCTCTCTGTAAACAGGTTTAAAACGAAAAACCCCGGGGACCCCACTTGCAAAATACCCAAAGGGTTATGGCCCTTTCCACACGGGGGCGGGGAAACGGGGCAGCCACCAGGGACGGATTTTACCTGAAAAACCCGGGGTTTCTGTCCCGGGGAGCGCGCGCCCGGGTCCATACGGGGCCCAAAATTTTTCAAGGCGGCACCCAAAATGGCGGCCGGTGACTTCCGGGGGTGCTCCGCCTGGGGAAACGCGCCAGCCCCGAAGGCCCCCGGGGACCCCAGGGACGCCCTCCCGCCAAAGGGGCCTGGGAAAGGGTTAGCGCCCCTCGGGTTTTTTTAAAAACCACATGAAACTGCCCTAAAAAGGGACCCCACATTCCCCCGGGTGAGGTCCCCCCTAAGCCGTTTTTTTTCTCCGTGTGGAAAGGGCCTTTGTGAATGTTGGTAAGATCCCTGATGAAATGAAAGGGCCCCCCTTTTCCCCCTGGGAAAATCAGAGGGGCCCAATTCCCCCCATGGAAAGGGCCATCTGATCCAACAGCCTTCCTTTTTCCCCCCAAGGCATGAAGATTTTTTTAAATGATGCTGAAATCTTTAAAAAACGGATAAAAAAAAAAACTTCACCCCCTTCCCCCCTTCAATAGCTACAGTTTTTCTCAGCCCGGAGAAGCCCCCGACACGCCTGTTTGGGTTATATGAAAAACAAAGAGGTGGCCCCCCCTTTAGATTGGCAAACACAGTTGAGGGGAAAGAGATTCTAAGCCATAGGTTTTAAAAAAAAGGGGAAAGCCTAAACCCCGGGTTTGGGGGGAGAGAGAGAGAGAGAACCTGTTTTTTGTTGGTCCCCCTCC